>JANIJQ010000028.1:0-133171 GCA_030557965.1 Sungouiella middelhoveniana | reverse complement strand
ATCGTCAAGATGGTGCCAACCAAGCCAATGTGTGTTGAGGCTTTCACTGACTACCCACCATTGGGTAGATTCGCTGTCAGAGACATGAGACAGACTGTTGCTGTCGGTGTCATCAAGGCTGTTGAGAAGTCTGACAAGGCCGGTAAGGTTACCAAGGCTGCTCAGAAGGCTGCTAAGAAGTAAGCTTTTGAGTTTTCATGTAACTTTAAAACTATTGGATAGTTTGAATATAATATAGCTGTCGACGATAATTAATTGTAGAAGGAAGAACATGTGGATTGAGAGTTGGATGGCCCAGAACCGATTCCAATGTAGGACCTTTGATGCATATGTTGCATCGTCTGCCTCATTAGTCCTCGGCTAGTTCCCGTCTTACTATTCGGTAGGAACCAACTTGATTTTGGTATTGAGCCTATTGGTCCCCTTTAAGTTGCTGTATCCTCGTTTTCCTCACTTGTAGTCATTCTTTTGAGTTCTTATACTCGCTTTTCAGGCCCATAGGAGGCTTTGGATTGATCATAATTGGGTTGATAAACGTTGGGCCCATCACCTTTTGCGTGAATATCCTTCAAGCATATATCTTAATGAATTTACAGAATCCTAAATCGACATCACATTCTTGTTTCACCATCACTTTTTCTTTATTACGATCTTCACTGGTTTTCTCTTCGTTTTCAGAGACATCATACAAACTACTGTACAATGCTGCAACAGTAAGTTAGCAACCGTAAACGGACGGTAGCCATTACCCACAGGTCAATAACTATAGGGGAGAGTCCAATTTTTTTCAAAAGAAAATGTAATTAAATCACTATCTTTCGACACATTCTCAAGATATCAATCTCCCAGAATTATGGCCCATTTAAGCTATCCAATCGAGGTTCCTGTATTCAGGAAAGCAACTAATTAATCTCGAAGACCAACACTGGTGCAAAGAACCAGAATGTCCACTATCGCTGAAAGGGGTGCCCACTTTAATGGGGAAAGAGATTACAACCACGCCAATGACAACAACTACAAAGATTTGCGGGCAAGAGCCGACGATTTGTACAAGAAAAAGAATAGCCTTTCCCAGCAGTCTCAACAAGCCTATAAAAATGGAGATAAACTGTTGGCCAAGCAACTAAGCGATGAGCTGAAGAGTGTTTTGGCAGAGGCGGAAAATTGTAGTAGACAAGCTGCTGAGTATGTGTTTAGAGAGAACAATACCGACTCTGCAGAGGACGAAATAGACTTGCACGGCTTGTATGTTAAAGAAGCCGAATGGATTTTACAAAGTCGTATTACAGAATGCTTACGCACGAACCAATCACATTTGAAGGTTATTGTTGGTAAGGGGTTGCATTCGGAGAATGGAGTAGCCAAATTGAAGCCGGCGGTGGAGAGTATGTGTGAGAGCCATGGCTTGAAACATTATATCGACGCCAAGAACAGTGGAGTGATGATAATTGAGTTTGCCTCGGGCCAGTCTCCTACCTATGGCAACAATGCTCCACAGTATCAACAACAGTATGGCAGTAACCAGCAGGACAACAACCAGGATATTAAGACCGGTAATCTGCTTGTGGATGCACTTATTAAGATTGTATGTGGGTGCCTTAAATGATCTAGATATAGATATACGTTGTAATATTATGTTGACCAGAATTGTTAATATTCTTATGGGTATTTGGTTGTAGTCTTGTTAAAAGAGAAGTAGTTAAGAATGTTGATGATGCCTGTGGATTGGCCGGTAAAATTGGCCGTATTTCTGATATTCCTGAACTTTCTGATAATTTTGTCAATTCTGATAATTTTGTCAATTCCGATGATAGTTACAATTCTGATAATCTTGGCAAGTATAATTTTAAGAATTCTGAAAAATGTGACATCTCTGCCAATTCTGACAATAATGACAATTTTGAGAGTCTTGAAAATTCCGAATGCGATGAGTTGATTCTGAGGATTCTGTTGATTCTGTTGATTCTGATGATTCTGATGATTCTGTTGATTCCAGTGATTTTGGCAGTCTTGCTTCCTAATCTGAGTTGCTACCTAAACTACCAGCTTCTCATACACTTGAGACACACCTCCTATGAAAATATTGATCGACTATACAATTAAACGACATCTCTATTATCTAACATGCACATCCTCCAGAATTGCTCTCCAAGTGGATGTTGATCGCATCATTGTAGTCGTCATTGATGTCGTTTCTGGCCCCCTCGTTCAACTCCTCCTGCTGCAAAGCCATCTTTGCAATCACCTCAAAAGCAGTTTCAACGTTGATAGAGTCCTTGGCACTGGTCTCGAAAACTGGGTAGTGCAGCCCTCCCAACTGGTTATTGGTGATGTTGAGCAATTTCTTCGATAATGACGGGATCTTCTTGCTCTCGTCAACATCGATCTTATTGCCTATTATAATGAAGGGGAAATTCTGTGGGTTCAGCACATTCAGCTGGATTAAGAACTCATCTTTCCACAGCGCCAAGTTGTTCAACGATTTCTCATTGGTTACATCGTAGCACAAAACACAGCAGTCTGCACCTCGATAGAAGGCAACTCCCAAGCTCTGAAATCTCTCCTGGCCGGCAGTATCCCAAATTTGCAATGACACCGTCTTGTTGTCGATAACCAAGTCCTTGGTCAAAAAGTCGGCCCCAATGGTGGCTTTGTATTGGTGGGAGAACTTGTTATTGACAAACTGCTGCATGAGAGACGTCTTGCCGACGCCCGAGTCGCCCAAAATAATGACTTTCAACAATGTCTTGTTTCGGGTAGACATGGAGAATAAGCAATATAGGCGGGAAGGTTCCGAGGAGGGTATTTGATAAGGTGTGTTTTCGAGGTGCACGGGTGTGTTTTGGGGGGTACTAATTATGGTCACGAAGATGGTGATAGTAGTGGATGTTATGGTTTTGATGAAAAGGGAAATAATTACTGAGGAGTGTTTTTTTTCGTTTTTGAGATAGGAAAGGCGTAGATATAATTTTATGAAATATGAAGATATTTCTAGTTCGTTTCTGCGACATAACCACATTGACTAATAGTGACGACTTCCTACATAGTCAATAATAGCATATGAATCTGATTCGAAAAAAGGGTATTTTATTCATGCTACCCTGAACAAGAATGTGTGACGCTCCGAATTAGAAGCCAAAATCTTCAAACGATCCTTTTCCAAGTTAAGAAAAAATCCTAGCCAACTGATTCACACATAGTCCCCCACTAACCTGACCTGGTGGAATGTATTACAAATCAAATTAAACCGGTTCGACATCACTAGAACTTCCCCATGCAAAACCCCACTGATATCTGATTTTCCAATGCAATTATGCTTACAATCCCATTACTGTCAACATTTGATTATCTGGCAACCTTCTATCTTATCGCATCCGTTGCTCAAAGCAACAAATCTGCCCCGCACTCCCCACCTCATAGCAAACCAATCTGCCACATTACGTGCTTGATCATGATGCAGTACGGACAATAGAAAGTATAAATATCCACCACCTCCTATTATGTAGTGCCAAGAGTCAAATCTTTGAAAATGTCGAATCTCACTACTTCAATTCAATTGTCCTCAGCTTCCAAGTATCATCTCAACAACGGGCTTCTGATCCCCGTGGCAGCCTTCGGGATCTACGCAGTTCCTCCTAATGAAACTTATGATTTAGTGTATGAGGCTCTAGTTCAAGGATACCGCCACATTGATTCCGCTGTGTATTACGGAAATGAAGAAGAGGCAGCGTCTGCAATTGCTGCGTTTTTAAATGATCATCCGGCCATTTCTCGTCGTGATATCTGGTTCACTACCAAAATTACTAATGAACTGCAGGGATACGAACTCACCAAAAAGGAAGTTGGTGAAATTGCCTCCAGAGTCAAAAAGCACATTGAATATGTTGATATGGTTTTACTACACTCTCCCAAAACCTCCAAGGAGAAACGGTTAGGGACATGGAAGGCTTTGCAGGAATTGGTGTGTGACCCTGGTAATGACATCTTGCAGATTCACACAATCGGAGTATCCAATTTTGGAATCAAGCATATTGAGGAGATTTTGAACTGGGACGGCCTTATTGTTCGTCCTGCTGTCGACCAATTGGAATTGCACCCATGGTTGCCGCAATTGAAGTTGAGAGAATACTTGGTTTCTCAAGGAATTTTGGTGGAGGCTTATTCTCCATTGACACAGGGTGCCAAGCTCAACGACCCGGAATTGTTGGAGTTGGAGCAAAAGTACGGGGTGTCTAAGATTGAGATTTTATTGAAGTGGTCGTATCTCCAAGGGTTTATTGTGTTGGCCAAGACTGCTAACAAGAACAGAATCAAGGAGAACTTCGCAATTTTGCCTGCTCCAGTGGTCTCGGATGACCCATTGGATGATGACATTCATCTGGGCAAAGTTGATTTGGATATCAACATTTTGCACGCTTTGGACAAGCCCGAATCGCATGAGGTGATCACTTGGGGACATGTGGATCCAACTTTGTACGAGGACGAGTGATGGGAAGAATTTGTGCTTCAGCTTCATAGATGAATACAGAAATAGATAGAAGATGGTATGGATTGCGGGGTAATTTGCGATTTCATTTGATTTTGAATTCGTAGACGAGTACAGATATAAAGTATGCTTGAATGTGCGAGTGGTACCCTATTAATTCTCTGTAACAGAACATCAATTCGTAATGATTTTCAATCAGATTTGAATTCTCCCCCTCAAAAGTTCGCTTTCCAATGCTTTTCCATTCTTTCTGACAAATATCCTATTTAACTTCTCCACATTACCTTTCGATCATTACTATTATTCTCGGTGGTTTGTTCAGTGCTACTAATGCACCTTAGTAAAGAGTAGTCACCACCTCACACAGGAATCCTCCTAACGCTCATGCAGGCCCACAATTGCCTATAAATTACTTCTGAATCCCGAAAATGTGTATGTCTCCTATTTCATCCAAATCCCGCCCTAAATCATGGCTCCAAAAACCGCAATCATCACCTACTCTCTCTACCACCACATTCACAAGTTGGCATTGGCTCAGCAGAAAGGTGTCATGGCTGCAGGAGGTGTAGCTGATATCTTCAAGGTGGAGGAAACCTTGCCAGAGTCGTTGGTGAAGAAATTGGGCGGAGTCGACAGACCCGGAGTTCCCGAAGCCACTGTGGACACATTGACCGAGTACGATGCTTTCTTGTTCGGAATTCCTACCAGATTCGGAAACTTCCCAACCCAATTCAAGAACTTCTGGGACAAAACTGGTGCTTTGTGGGCACAAGGTAAGTTGAGAGGAAAACCTGCTGGAATTTTTGTTAGTACTGGTACTATGGGAGGTGGTCAAGAAACCACTGCTATTAGCACAATGTCTACTTTGGCCCATCACGGAATCATTTATGTTCCATTGGGTTATGCGCACCCAGGCCAGGCTGATAACAGCGAGGTGCATGGTGGATCTCCATGGGGAGCCGGAACATTTGCTGGTGCAGATGGAAAAAGAGAGGTAACGCCATTGGAGTTGGAGATTGCCGAGACGCAGGGTAAGACATTTTTTGAGGCCATCAAGAAGTTTTAGAGATTTGCGTGGGGAGTTGGTCTCGTTCTTACTAGACTCAGTCTTGGAGACTGCTAAATTCAATAATACAAACTAAAGACATAGAAACTATAACTATTCATAGAAAATTTTCAGAAAAATGTTGAACTGACAATAGGCGAGTGGAGAAAAGAAGAAAAGCTCAACTGAATTACTGAAACTTGCCAGTTGATGTTGAAATCTTCTAACCAGAACTCTATGGCCCCAATTTATGTTCTGCACACGACCAAGCATGTTAGAATTTCAAGCTCTTAACACTCAGAACTCCACCATAATGTCCAAGCCACAAAAGCCCGTCAGGCAGGACTATATTGCCAAGGTCAGATACATCAATAACTTGCCGCCCCCACCATTACATCCTAAGTTTCTCCACTACAATGTAACCGAGAAAACCACTCCTCAAGAAGAAAATGAACAACTAATGAGTTCGCTTTTCAGAAAGGAAAACTTTCTCCAGTTCATCGGACAAGTGGACGAGGAATATGGAATGGGTATCAACCCGCTTCATGCTCGCGGTTTCTTAGACGGGTCCAACGAAAGGGCCATTTTCGCCAACAACTCGGTGCCATTACATCCCAAAGATAAAATGCTCTTGAGAGACGCTGGAATCGGCAACATCAACAAGTCCGAGCCTGGAGTTTCGTTCTTGAGAAGAACCGAATATATCGCCGAAAGACACTCCACGAACCGGCCCGACGAAAGAGCTGCTTCGGCCAGAAAAGTAGAACTTGAGAAATATGATCCAGAAGCTCAGTTGCAGGCCGTAGAAAAGAGTTTCGACCTTGCACAGGAGAGTTTGAACGATCCAACGAGGTTGAAGCATCCACGCAAAAAGCAATTACGGGCTGTTGCTGCTTGGCCTCTTTTGCCAGACACTTCTATGATGGACACCAAATTCCTATCAGTTAAGTTTACTGGTTCTGCATCTTTGAACAGAGAATTGCAAGCTTTAAGGCGAAAGGAAGGATCTTCGTATGATGAAGATTTGCAGAGAAAATCCTTATTGACGGCAATCTACAAGCCCATTACCTCTGAGGATGGAGAGTGGGTGAGTTACTACCAAATGAAAGATAAGAAGGGCGTGGAAGAGTTGACGGACAAGTTGACTTCTACAGAAAAAGAACAGCCTGTCAACTTGCTCGACGACGAGGACCAAGACTTGAGAGTTTTCCGCTTCAAGCACTACAAGAACTTCGACATGCAATACCAGAGGTTCAGCAAGCCTCTCGAGGAGCTTGCATTGAAATTTGTTAGCGATGATGCGGGGTCCAAGAAACGTAAGGCTGCGTACTATTACCCAATCTCGGGCCGGGTGGAGTTGAAGAAGCACAGAGCATCGACGAACACCGAAATCAACAGATTCTTGGACGACAGTACCACCGATGTTCTTAATTTCAAGGTTCGCGAGCCAAACACTAACGAGTTGAAGAGAATGGATAACATCCGTTCGGAGTACGATCCTATGGAATATGAGGGTGAGGACGAGGAAGAGGAAGAGGATGAAGACTCTGGAAATGAGAATGCAGAGGGAGACGTCGCAGCAGACTTTGATAGGGCGACTGAGGCAGAAAACGAAGACTAGATATAAGAATATACTAAACGCCATAAGTGAAATAGTGTAAGATTGTATGACGCTTCCAGGCGCCGTTCTAATCATAAGATAGCTTGGCTGATTGACATCAGTTGAAGCAACTCGGGAATCCTAGCAAATCACACAGGTGCCCTTTTTCTTGCTTTTCTTTTCCTTCTTGTCTTTGGTAGCCTTTTCGGAACTATCCTTCGCTACTTCAGAAACAGTCTTGCCTTGTCCTTTGGCCGCTTTGGAATCAAAACTTTTCTGTAACCTCTTGGCATACTCAGAGTCTTCCTTCTGTTGCAATTCTTGCAAGAGCCTCATATCATCCTCCTCATCAACATCGATGTTGTAGTCGCTGCTATCGACAATTGGGAGGAACTCTCCGGTGAAAAAGAGATCTTCGGCTCCCGAGGCAGAGTTGAGAGACTGCCAAACGTATTTATTCGACTTGAGAAACGCTGTATCGGTTATAAGCAAGTAGAATCCATGGTCACTAGCCTTATACAAGGTAGAAAAGTGATTGTTCCGGAAAAACACCGCCACCAGATCCGCTTTTACAACATCGTCCAATATCTGGAGTCCATATGGTGTCAATTGGGTACTATTTTCCTCTAGCCACATCCTGATACTCTGTTTTGCGTCCTCATCCTCATCAGAGGAAGTGCCAAGTAAGTAGTCGTGAACTCCATCGTAGGTTTGCATTTCTTGGAAAACTCGGTTACCAGGAGACTCTCGGCATGGTTCCCAGCACCATGCATGGACAAAATTCAAGTTGAACACAGAGAAAATCTGCGACGCCATATCGTCGGGAAATCCCCCAGTAACCAAGTTGGGATTCACATCGAGCCCAGTGTGCAAAAGGGGGAGGTTTTCTAGTAAGGTGTTGATCACCAGCGAATCGACATGGTTCAAGTCCAAAAGCATATCTCCCAAACATCCCAAGATATCCGCCAACAAGACACGACTGCCTACTTTATTCTTTAAAAGGGCACGCAAACTCTCTGTATTCTGCTTTTTGTAACCAGTATTGGCGACTCCGCTACTTCCCTCCGTTGGAATATCACCAACGGTAGAATTCTCCAACAATCCACTGGGCTCATTTGGGCCCTCCAAGTCCCAAGTTCTAGCCTCAATATCAGATCTGAGCAACATTGTGTTTACTAATGCAATTAGCGGACATGGGCCATTCGCTTCCTGGAGCAATATGGGGGTCAGTTGCTCATATTGAGACCATCTGATTGTCTTGACAGGAAATTCGACTTCGGTCATTACAGGAAGGTGTCTATAGGGGCAAACGTTGTAGGGGTAGAAGTGGTGGTTTCAACAATTTGCTGGCCTGTAAAAGGTCAATTGGGCTTTCTTTGAATAGCCAAGATAAGATAAGTACTTATATATGGGGAACGAGGTATATGCAAGCAGGCGGAGCAGATGGTGATATATTCTTGATTCGGAGAAAAAAGGCTCGGTCCGGCAGCCCTAGATGGTGAGGAATTATCCGAGAACGTAGAATAAAACGATTGAAAATAGTTACTGGTCAATGAAAACTATCGGTTGTTTCTTATCTTATTAGTCTTTTGTTCACTCTATACACTTCACAAAATGCCTATTCAAAATAGTGTAAATCATAGCTCAACCAACACTCGGCCACAGCTCAGCCCGTGACTTGGCATGGTCATCCACGATTTCTCTAACGGAGGAAACAGTAAAGCACAATAGTAGCAAATGCACTCACAGCGAGGACAATAACTGCATTACATTGCAGGGCCTCCCACTTCACATATTTCGAAGCATCAGCATCGAAGTTACCTCTGTTGGCAATGTTAATGTTGATTTGCTGAGGCTGCTTGGTCACGCCAGCAGGGATAGAGCCCTTTTGTGGGTACATGACTTCACAGAACTGCTCAATCTCACCCAATTTGATGCCTATTTTCAAGTAGTTAGGGTCTCTCACGTCCGACTTGTGATTGATCACTCTAACATACTTGCGGAAGATCTCCACCACATCTGGTAATGTTCTGGAATTGAGAATCAACTTGCAGGTGGTGCCCTTTCTGATCTTGACATTTCTGTCCAAAACGTTCTCGTTGTTGTAAATCTCGGCCAAAGTTGCAATGGCCATCACCTGAGGAATTGTACAGAAGTTGAAACTGGTGGCCTCTCTGATCAAAGACAAGTATGTCAACACATCAGTAACGTGGCCCAAGGCGTTCAACACAAGCTCATTGATACATTCCACTCCTTTAACTCTCTCTTCTGGTTTGTTGTGGAAATTTGGAAGCAGATCGGTGTACTTCGACCAAATTTCACGAGGATAGAAAGATCTACCGTCCTCCAAGTCCTCGTAGTAGTCTCTGATGATATTTGTCTTCTGCAAGAACAAACCCATCGATTCAGACAATCTGTAATTGTCTGCTTGAACTTCACTGTCCGCGAAATTAGCCAACACCATGAGGTCACTCAAACCTTCTCCAACAAGACCAGCCACGTAGTGGCAGTACAAATCGTAGTCCTTCACGGTGGCAACGCCATTTCTGTTGAAACTCTCGTCCAAAATGTAGTCGGCCATTCCGTTACCCATCTTGAGAGTGATTCTCTTGATAATATCCTGGTACAGCGACTTCAACATGTGGTATTCGGCCAAAATGTTGTAAAACTCTACCAACACCACCCTGTCCTTTTCCGTTGGCGCATTGCCGTCGAAACTCCAGTCTTTCAAGTTCAACTTTTCGTGGAAATTTCTCAACAATTCAGTCTTTACTTTAGGGTCAATAGTCATGTCGTCTTCAACGGTATCCAAGGCTCTCAATACCAAATAGAAGATCATTACTGCATCTCTCAACTCGGGATGCAACTCCTTAATGACGGAAGCAAACGACCGGGAAGTGAGATCCAAATACTCGTAGCATTTCTTCAACGTTTCGGGCGATTTAGAAAGGTCAAACGGGTACAAGGACTTTTTGAATCCAAAGTACTGGATGGCTGCGTGGAGCTCGGTAGGATGTGCAAGAAGCTGAAGTAACTTACCCATTTTTAAGTGGTATCTGTTCTGTTAGACGTATACGACAAATGAAAAGACTGTAGATACGACAGTTCAAGGATTCAATTGGAAAGAAATCTGCGTCTGAAGAGTGAGTTCAGTGAGGGTTTGGAATGTGAAAGATTTCGATCCTCAAGCGCCCGACTTATTGAATTTCAATGAATAAACCAAAGAAGAAAAAGTGAAGCTCTATTTTCGTATAAATGGTCGCGAATTAGTTCTGGTATGCGCGTGCATAAAGGTCCCGGACCAATGTGTCAGTGGGGGACATTTGAGGAAGGTTATTGACAGCTTAGTGTTGCATTTATTTATTCAACGTTGCATTATATATCTATGCATTCAACGTTTTAAGTATAGTTCTAGAAGATATTGTGAGCATTTAGAAATTTAGGAAGTTTGGAACAACTTCCAAGAAATGAGACGTGAGTTCTTCATTTAAGAACATCTCTATTTTCAATTGAAATCTCTCTCCTTACCAAAATCCCCACTATTTCTTACCTCTAAGTTTTTCTTCTCTCTTTATCAACGTCTCTGATTTCGATTTTACTTCAACCTTTCCTGAATCGATTCTATCTCCACATTAGTTGCCCGCTGTTCTCTCGCTTACACATTTCTTTTTCAGAATGATTCCCTCACACATCAATCATACATTTCTATTATCGCCCTCCATTTTCTGTCTATTGCTCACTTTCCATTCTCGATCTTTTCAAACCATCTGCGTGCTGCCTTGATGTTTTCCAAAATCACCAAGTCCTCATGGCTGCTAACGAAATTCTCCAGTGTCTCCTTGTCCTTGAGAAGAATCATAATGAAAAGATTATCGGTAAGAATGTCAATGTAAAAGTGAGAACCGTTGGAGCCGCGAATCACGAGATTGTGGAAGTTTGTTCTAAGCTTCGAAATCGATTGCTTGTAGGTCTTGATGATGTTTGAGATCTTCTCAAACCGCTTTGGATCCAACACTTCCGTCAGTCCATTCGTCAGATCGCCGTTCTGATGCTGCATCTGATACTGGATCGAAGCTGTGGACGAAATCACCAAGAAAGTCGTCTTCTCAAACAAAATAATCTCCTCAGCATCAAGGATCTGATTAAATTTCAACAAATTGCTATTGAACAAATTCATATTAGGGATGAGCGAACACACAATCAGCGACCACGCTTTGTACAATGACTCGTCCCAGATGGATGTAGGAAATCCTACAAGTTTGAATTGGAATGGGTTGGAGATCTTCTGCAACTTCTCCATCATTATCACGAAAAGCTCTTCCCTCTTGTCGATTTGTACAAGGTCCATTTTATGTAGCAAAACAAAGATCTTAGCATCAGGGCTGAACTTCTGTAAGTTTGTGAGCGCCTTGACGAAAATTTCAATGTCTTTATTGATGGACTTCGACTCGACATCAAACACATGGATAAGCACCTGGACCAATTTGAAAATGTGGTCCTTCTGCGTGGTAAAATAATTCTCCATAAATACATCTTGCCCACCACAATCCCACAAATTCAACGTCATATTTCCCAAGAAGCGCAAGTGGGAATGTTCGACATCAATAGTGGCTCCGAGACGACGAGTATCGAACGCGGAATAGTTGGAAAAGATGATGGAACGCATGGACGACTTTCCCGATCCGGATCTGCCCATTAAAAGGAGCTTTTTTCTGGATGATTGGGACATTTTGGTGGTGAATAGTGGTTGTGGGGGTGACTAGGTAGTGATAAGAGAGTTAGTAATAAACATCCGTGCATCTCAGCCGTTGATGTTATCACGTGACCAAAGAGCATATCAACACAAAAGAGGGTAATTTCACGGAAAAGAAAGAAATTTATTAAGAGAACCCAATTTAAAAACATTCTACCTGTAGAATCCAATTCATTCTCTAACTATTGTCCAGCATACAGACATTAGTCGCTATTCCAGATTTCCCCCACTACTGTGGATAAGTACTATCTGCACGCCACAACCTCATATTCTATCAGATTCTATAGTCGCCATCAACTACTCATATATCTCACTAATGTACCAATTGAGATCTACCCTCACGGGTCATGAACTGGATGTGAGAGGTGTCACCGCCATCTCCGAAAATATCCTTGTCTCCGGCTCCAGAGATGGAACTGCCAGACTGTGGGATTTACACTACAATGTTGATACTTCTAGCGCCAACGAGATCTGCTTTCTGTCGCCCACTGGAGCGTTTATTAACGCCGTGGAGTCGCTTTCGATAGATCCTGATACCCCGCTTGTAGCTGTCGGCGGCAAGGATGCTGTGATCTATGTAAGTGATATCCACGATAGTTTCGTTAAACAAGGTGACGATTTCGGCAAATATCAGTTGATCGGCCACCAGGGCAACGTGTGCTCGCTCAATTACAAGGACGGAACCTTAATCTCGGGTTCGTGGGACTGTACGGCCAAAGTGTGGGATCTCACCACTTTTGGAGTGAAATACGATTTGGTGGGCCACCAGGCTTCCGTGTGGGATGCCCAGATTGTAGATGCCAAAGAAAATATCTACCTTACTTGTTCTGCTGATCGAACAATCAGAAAATGGAAAGGAGACGTCGAGGTCGCCCAGTACACGGGCCACAATGATGTGATCAGAAAGTTACTAGTTTTGCCTTGCGGAACAAAGTTTGTGTCTGCTTCCAACGATTGTACACTTAAAGTTTGGGACTTGGAATCTGGCAAAGTATTGCAGACGCTTGAGGGCCACGACTCATTTGTTTACGATATCGGCCTTTTGTCCAATGGCGATCTAGTATCCACTGCAGAAGACAGATCGGTGAGAATCTGGCGAAATGGCAAGGTCGCACAGGCCATCACCCTCCCGTGTATTTCTGTGTGGAGTGTTGCAGTTTTGCCTAATGATGATTTTGCAGTCGGGGGTTCAGACAAACAGATCTATCTTTTCACAAAAGATAAAGAGAGAGAAGCCACCGCCGAGGGAATCGCACAGTTTAAGGAACTTGTGCAGCAATCTTCCATTTCCGAACAGTCGTTGGACGATTTGAAAAAGACAGATATCCCCGGCTATGACAGATTGCAGAAGCCAGGTAAGGAAGAGGGTTCCACAATCATGGTCAAGAGTCCTGCTGGAGTTATTGAGGCCCACCAGTGGACGGGAGGCGAATGGGTGAAGATTGGAGACGTGGTCAATTCTGCAGGTGGTAGCAGTGGCAAGACAGAATACAATGGAGTTGAGTATGATTACGTTTTCGACGTGGATGTTGAAGATGGAAAACCTCCGTTGAAATTGCCATATAATGCTGGAGAGAACCCATATGCAGCTGCAGAGAGGTTTTTGGCCAATAATGACTTGCCCTCTTCCTACGCTGACGAAGTGGTGAGATTTATCAACCAGAATACCAGCGGTTTCCAGCTTGACCAGCAACTGGGAGCCAATCAACCAGCTCAACAACCAGAAACACCCAGTACACCAAGCACACCAAGCACACCAAGGAGTTCGTTGCTTCCGCAAGTTAATCTCATCACGTTCAAGGATTTCAAGGCAGAACAATTAATCAAGGGCTTCAACAAGTTCAACGGACAGATGTCTGACGAGAAGAAATTCTCTGTTCGGGATGAAAAGGCCGTGGAAACTGCCTTGAATGACTTGAATTCGAAGAGAGCCCTCTTCTTGATCAATTCCATTATCCCCAAGATTCTCAAGGAGTGGGGCAAGTCCCAAAAATTGATCGCGTTTGACATGCTCCGAATTAGTATTCCTCGGGTTTCCACTATTGACTTGCTCCTGTCGACCGAAGCTGCAGAGAATATAATCGAGATGCTCTTAGTGAGTCTTGAAGAAATCGAAGAGAACGATATCGCCCTTTTCATGATGATCTGTAAGGTGTTGTGTGGGTTGACTGCCAGCGCTCTTTTTGCTCAGCTCTTCCTCACCATTGGAGACGACAGCAGCGTTGGATTAAGTTCGTACTTTAACACCCTCGTGGAGAGGTCTTCAGTTGTGGTCAAAATCATCACCACTTCTCAGGCATCGAAGTCCAACAAGCTTTACAAGAGTGCATTATCCGCGTTGGCCACTTTCATATTCGATCTTTCGGTGTATCCATTCGCCAATAAGTCGTTGAAGTTCACTTCTGACTCGTTGATGTCAGTTGTGTCCTACCTTGACGACATTGCTGAGGATATTGTGAAGGAAGACGAAGAGTCTGCTTACAGATTGTGTATTGCTCTTGGAAACTTGAAGGTGTTCGGAACAGTGACAAACAGCCCTAGCTGGCTTGCAGAAAGTAAGAAGCTCTATTCTACTAGCAGATTCCTGGAGGTGTATAATGCCCTCTAACCAAGGAGTATATTGGAGTAATTAGACTGGTAGATATATATTATGTGACGCCACACATGAGAAAAAAAGCTAACAAGGTTAGACCAAATATGACAAGATCGGATTTTGAGCTGTAACATTGCAACAAAATAATCGAACAAAATAATCGAACTTAATCACGTAGAGTAGAAGAGTTCCGGCACCTTCTGGGCATAACTAGCCAACTTATTGGCCACATCGAGGTTGGTATTATCTGAAATCTCCAAGATAGAATATGCATTCACTCTGAAATCTGAAACACTAGCTTTTCCGATCACTTCATACGTTTTTCCAACCTCAAGAACGTCTCCCGGTGGCACTTGTACATCTACTGCTCCTCCGGCATTCAAACGACCCAATTGCGAAGGAGGGTCGAACGATTCAACTCTTCCGACCACTCTGATGATTCTTCCAGCAAATTCTCTGATTGTAGTCGCGTTGACTCTTACACTAGCGGCATCCATTTTGATAGTTGGAATGGAATAGCTGGAGAACGCGTTTTATGTGGAGCAGCACACCCGTACATCTGGTGATTATGGAGGAGACTAAGTGGGAGAGATGGTATTTCCATATTTCTGACCTTTTCTCTTTTTCATTTTTCGTTTTTCTATTTCCATTTTCATTTTTCTATTTCCATTTTCCCATTTCTTTTTCCCATTTCTCTTATGCTGAAAAGGAGATCCGACTATAGAGCAGAACAAACCGGAACTCAGAATATTATGCTAGCAGTTCGCAGAACAAACTCTACGAGATCCGCACTTAGCAAAGTTAATGGCCACGAAATTTCAATCCCGGAAACCAAAAAAAGAAAATTTCTGTACATATGCAACACTCTCAGCATTTCTCTTTCCTATTTTCAATTTTTCCAAACAAAGGATCAGTTCTCTAGAAGGAAATATCTGATTCTGATCGGGAAACCAGACTGCACATAAATATGCTCTGCTATTTGGCTGCGAAAAGAATATACTCTGCAGAAACGGCAGAACAAAATCTAGCAGAATATATCCAAAATCAGATACAACGAAATGGGTCGGTTGCCCAATTGGGCCCTTTGGTGCCCTCGGCCAACCACCGAAGCAACCCGGATCTACGATCTAGCCCTCACCTCGGATTGGAATCGGCTAGCAGAACAAACTGACCAAAAGAATATATAAGAAGCGGGAACTCTGCCAGATCTCCAATCCCAACACACATCACACCATCCTTGCTACTTAGATGCCTGTTCACGCTAAAATGCTGTACCTCTTTGACTGTTCGGATGACGATATGTCCATTGACCAGATGGACAAAGACCTTAACCAAGCACTCAACAATCAACTGGCAGGCGAATCCACCAACAACCGCAAGTTTGCCAAAGGTTCGGCCTCTTATTACACAGCTGTTCACCGCGCTACTCAATCTACCACTTCAAAATCTTCCTCTCAACCCTTCACCCACTCTAACGAACCCATCCAATGTGCAACCCCAACTGGCCAATCTGCCATTATGTACGAAGTCAGCGACTTGATTCAATACTCCGAAGCCTCTCAACAGGCCCCTGAAGTGCCCCATGAATTCTCTACTACCCAAATTGACCCCTTTTCTGACTTCATGGACATTGAAACCCATGTTGGTGACAACACAGACTCCCTTATGGACTTCTCTGTCTTCATTGAGGATAGCACCACTAGCAAAGCTGTAAGTGCCCCAAATTCTCCTAAGACCTCTACCAAATGTTCATACCACCAGTTCTTCCCTTATGCTACTACCAATGTGATGGGTTTCCCATCCACTATCCCTTCTGCTACCAATGAACTATTCAACATCAATTCTTTCATTGAGCCCACCAGCAACACTTCAAAGGTGGAAGAATTAGCTATCAGATTTGATGTGGATGAATTCATCGATTTCTGTAATGGAAAGTTGATCGATGGCTTAGACAGCATCTCCGATCCATCTTTCTCCATGAAGGGTACCCAGCATTTCTCTGACGGACAGCATTTTACCACCGACGAAATCCAGGAAGACATGCTAGTGGACTCTGAGATGACTGCCCCAGATAGCTTTAAAAACAATGAGGTTTGCGATTACTCCAACCTTTCCGAGACCATGTTTTCTCCCGATTTTGACACCCTACCAGAGGGGACTGATCGAGATGACTTTCCTGCTTTGCAATTCACCTCTACACTGAAATTTGTTTGTCCCCAAATTGGGAGGCGTGAAGAAGAAATCTATCAAGATAGCTCATCCTGCGAGATTCAGATGCTTCCCCAAGAAGTCTATGAGGAGATCAACACCTCTGACTTCATGACCGGTGGTGTAACTTTGAGAAATGTAACTTCTCTCGAGGATAGTTCCAAACCCTCAACTCAGCATAGTACTCAACAGTATGATGCTCATCATTCAGCTTCTCAATCAGCTCCTCCAAAGCAGAACCATCCCCAACTAGTTACTGCTCCGCAGACAGGTAAGCATGAATTCAAACAGACTCTGATTTTCATTCCAAAAGCCCTTTCTACACCCAGAATTGTTCTGCCCGTTACTGTGACTTCTGGCCAGTTGACAAAAGCCACTGGAGCGTCAGAGAATGTTCCTTTTCATCAATCAAAAGGCTCCAAATGTAATACATCGTCAGAACACACACAGACCATGCTTGTTGGGTCCACAACATCTCCAAATTACACTTACAGCACTTCTCGTGTGAGCAAGAACAAAGTTTCTCACTTCAAGAGACCTTTAAATGTGCCCAAAGTCACCACTGAGCATATCATTAAGAAGATCAACCAAATTGCTCAAACTCAGAGCCAAGCTAATTCTGGTAGCCAGATATCAGCTAAATATCAAGCAAACGATGGCAAAGTTCTGACAAATGGTACCGAGACCAAAGCCAATGTTGGAAGCAATGAGATCAACTCTACTCGTCTCTCCCACTCACCGGTAGGCAATGGGTATTTCGGTCGGACTCAACCACAAGCTCAGCTCAAGCGTATCACCGGGGATCCACAAAAGCCAATTTGCAAGAATAGAAGATGGAACCCAAAACCCAAACTCGATCTCAATTACCCTCAAGATCAGATTGAATATTGGGTTGAACTAGCTCCCCAGCTTACAAACAACGCAAGAGCTCCAGAGCTGAATCCGGGCCAACACATGGACAAATGTGTTGAACTATATCAGGGTCAAAAGAAGAATCTGCTCCAGAACATTGTTAGAACCAGATATATCAGAGCCAGAGATGCCTTTGTGAAGCTCCAACATCCTGGGGTCTTCTACGAGTACAACGAGTACTTTGATATCTCCAGACCGTATCAACAACAATTCACCCGAGTCGAAGTGGAGAATGGTATCCCCAAAAACGAAACGAGATGTGCTTTATGTGCCTACTGCGAGCAGCCTAGTTTCTTCGAACTAAAGAACCTGTGCTATGCTCAGCATATGAGCCATCTGCATGGAATCTACACCGACGATTACTTGACACCAAACCCTATTTATGTTGGACGATATTCGGTGGCGAAGAATTCCAATCCCGATAGAAAAACGATTGCAAGGGTGAGGGATCATGATTGTGTGGTTTGTCCTGTTTGTTATAATCTTTCCGAGATTCGATGTTGGACGTCGACACTGAGGCAGAAGCCACTTCTGAATTATCTTCGACACTTCAAGGAGTATCATCGGATTGGAAGGCAGAAGACTTCATTTTTTGGCGAGCTGTCGATTGAGTGATTTTTGTAAATTATTCTATTGTTTTCTTCCTATCTCTTCTTAGTTTGTATTTATTCAGTTTCATACTCATTAATAAGTAGTCTATTTATGCATGGATAAGCTCATCCAAGAACTTGCCGGCTTCTCCCTTCTCCTCGGCTCTCATCAAACTCTCTCCAATCAAAAATCCATCCACATCGTCTTCGTACTTGTACTTTTTGACATCGTCCACAGAAGTGATTCCAGACAACGCCAACACCAACACATCGCCCTTTCTGGAGCTGTTCTTGGCAGCGTCAACCAACGAACTGGTGGTGTTCAAGTCCACGTCAAACGTGGTGAGGTTTCTGTTGTTAACTCCGATAATAAGTGGCTCTTCGGTAGAGTCTTTCCACTTCAATGCAAGAGCAGACTTCAATTCCACAGCATCGTTCACCTCCACCAAAGGAACCATACCCAACGACCAGGAATATTCATAAAGAGACTGCAACAACTCGAAATCCTGCAACATCTTCACAATCAACAACACAGTATCGGCTCCAGCCAAACGGGCCTCCAAAATCTGGTACTTACTGAACACAAACTCTTTTCTCAAAACAGCAGGTCTGGTCTCTTTTGAAGGAACAGAGTCAATGACCTTTCTGATCAACGATAAGTCGTCCAACGAACCCTTGAACCATTTTGGCTCAGTTAATACCGAAATTGTCGAGCATCCATTCTGAGCGTATGTGAATGCTTGTTTTCCGGGGTGAGCTGAAATATTGATGTTACCTTTGGATGGCGATGCACGCTTAAACTCAGACAATATTATAGTTTCCTTCTTGGATTTTGTCTCCATAAGACGCTCGTAGAAGTTGATAAGTGGAGGTGCAACTCCTAGGCTCAACGAGATCTCCAAATCTGCAAATGATTTACCAGGAAGAGACTCGATTGTCTTGTAATCCTCAATTCGTTGCTCATAGATAGTGGTCAAGATGTTTTTCTTGGGGGTAGCAGCGGTGGCTCGGTCCTTACTCTCCTCCCAGGTTCCTCCATTCATTTTCAAGACATTCTCGATAAGAACATGCCCAGCCTCGGTCAAAATCGATTCGGGGTGGAACTGAACTCCCTCCACCGTATACTTCTTATGTCTGATACCCATAATCACCGTTGGGTCCGATTCAGTAGTGGCAGTCACCTCCAAACAGTCTGGAATGGATTCTTTCGTTCCAGCCAAAGAGTGGTATCTGGTGGCAGCAATACCTTGGGGAATGCTGGAGAAGGCACCCTTGTTGTCGTGCTTGATGGTGGAAGTTTTTCCATGGACAATCTCTCCGGCAAAAGACACTTTTCCACCGAAAACTTCAACCATACATTGTTGACCCATACAGACACCGAAAACAGGAATCTTGCCAGCAAAGTACTTGATAGCTTCCTTCGAAATTCCCGAATCGTCAGTAGGGTTACCTGGCCCAGGCGAAATGAACAAAATATCGGGCTTAATGACATTTTCTATAGTGTCAATGTCTATTTCGTCGTTACGAATTACATCGACTTTCTCACAGAGCTCCGACTGGCAGAGGTACTGGTACAAGTTCCATGTGAACGAGTCGTAGTTGTCGATCATAAGCACATGCTTTTTGTCGAGTTTTCCCACCATTGTGCCGACGAAATTGCTATGTTCAGAAATTTTGCAAGTAATGGTTGTGTGACTTTCTCATTGAAAGTTTGACTCATGGCCTGCAGGTAAGAGGCCACATGAGACTTAACCTACAAGGAATTAACGATCTCTTATTTCTTGATTCCTCTGCTCTAATAAATTTTAATTTCCTTGTTCTAATGTCTAGTCGTTCTTTCTGTTTCGGATGCGCGAGCTGATGGGCGCTTCGTCTTGTAGAATCCTGTGGATTTGTGCCTCTTGCATACCCTTGTCGTCATCGAACTCAACTCCATGCAACATCACTGTGCTCACAAGCTCAAGAATAAGCATGAACAACGAAGATAAAATGGCCAACACGTAGTTCGAAATAGTCACTCCAATGTCGAGCCACGAGCCCTCAGTCTTAACCAAGTAGAAGAAGTTCAATGATAAAAAGTCCGATGTGGAGATGATCAATGTTGAGATGGTGAACTTCCGAATTTCGAGCTGATGATTCATGATACCAAAGCATGTGGACAACAACACATATGGAATGATCAATTTGAGCATGAGCAATGCTCCCATAGGGAATGGAGCGAATACTGGAATCAATCTGTACACAGAGTCAAGTGAGAAGGTAGAGATGGATGCCAAGTTTCCTGTTCCAAAGAATGCAAACTGCAAGAAAAAGAATCCGACGATGGAGATTCGGATAGTTTGCAACCAATATCCCTTGGGCAAGGTGTGGTGCACACGCAAGCTCTTTGTGATTTCCTTCTTAGAGAACTTCAATTGTGTCTCTATGTTCAACCACTGCAACAAAACCAACGAATATCCCAAGTAGAAGAACACTTCGAAGGAAATGGTCAAGATAATGAATGTTGGAGTGAACGACAAAAAAATGATCAAGAGTCTCAATTGGTAATCAGAAGAGGCTCTAAACGTATGCAACACGGGCAATACCAACAAAGAAATAAGGAATGTCACCCAGCCAATCGCCTGAGCATGCAATGGAAGCCCGTCTCTAGCCTGCAATGATGTCACAGCTACGTTTGTTGCATACAAAATGACAAGTATGGCAGCCAACTGAGCAATGATAACCTTCTTCGTGAATTCATCAGGGTTTCTCTTGAACACTTTTCCACTCCCAATTACTCCCACGATAAACGCAGCAGCAGAACTTACATTGATTTGCCACAAACTCTCTGTTTTCACAGCATTCAAGTTGGTGAATGTGCACATGCTGATACAGCTAATCAACCATGTCAATCTGGTTCCGAAGGTCAACTTGTCGCTCCATGCAAAAGGGTACAATCCGACCAACACAAACAAAATGGAAAACATGATTCTGTTGGAAAAGCCGTAGACTATGCTTTCGTACATCCCGAGGAAAGATACAAGGGTGAATATCTTTGTTGGACCGGGAATGCCAAACAAGAACGAATTCAATCCCTTCACGAACAACGCTCTTTCATTCAAAATGGTGTACCAAAAGTAGATTGGGAATGCCGCGTACATGTAGTAATTGAATGGCGATCTTTGGTAGAAAAGCAAATAGTTTAACGAGGTGGCAAGGCCACCAAAGCAAACAAGAAGAGGCGTCGAGTTTGGTGGCTGCTCGAAGCTTGTCAAGATAAATAACTTCAAGAACACGTTGAAGGAGTAGATAATCCAGCCAAAAAAGCCAAGTGTGACTATCGATCTGAGCAAAAGCCAGTTGTAAGTCTGCAAGTAATTCAAACCATCTAGTCCACACTTCATCAACAGTTCAGCCAACTCGGTGGCCTGTTCGATGAGCTCGTCGGTGGGATCAACTTCGAGAAGCGAAATGATACTCTCGATCTCGCTCTTGTAGACAGAAATAGGCTTGTGAACGAATGGATCAAATGGCTTGTACTGAAACTGGTGGTTGTACACCTCACTCTCCTTGACGAGGTACTGTTCAACAATAACAAGAGCGTTCTCGTACAACGCCTTAATTTTGTTTACAGGGGTTCCCTGAATGTAAGGCAAAGGCAATTCTCCAACGGAGTTAGCAGGATAGTTGGCACCAATAAGATACGCCATCAATGGAGCGATATCTGCCTGTTTTACGTCGTGGCGAGCCAAATGATCAAAGTCCCAGCTGTCAAAGTATTCTGCCTCGTATCCAGAATCAACTGGGTCCTGCTTCAGTTTTTGGAGCTCCAGGGCCATTTCAGGTTTATTTACACCTGCTCCCCATACTACAAGCGGAGTTCTGGTGTTATCCGGGTGACCATCGCCGTGAGAGCCAAAATCAGACATTCCGTGGTCTGCGGTGAACACAAAAGCTGTGTCATCGTCCCCAAAGAACTCATGGAGTCTAGGTACCAACTCAGCCAACTTAGTATCGATATATTTGATGTTGTCGTAGTACTCTGCGGAATAAGGACGGTAGGCGTGGCCAGCAGTATCGATTCCAAGCAAATGTAAAAAGAAGACATTACCGACCTGTTTCAATTCGTTGTTCAAAGTCTTGTTAGTTTTAGCCTGCTCCAAGAGGTCGTCCATGTGGTTGAACACGAATGCGTCCAACTCAATGGAGTCCTGAGTGAAATCTTCAAATTCGTGGCCATACATGTGGCAGTCAATCTTTCCCGGCACTACGTTTTCGCCGTAGGCAAACATCGGCAAGATATCGGGAGATCCGAATGAATATGTATGGGTTGACTGGTTGAAAAACGAGTCGAAATCCACCGGATTTTCCTTCCAGCCTTTAGTGACCGCACTGACATCTTCATAGAATCCGGCAATCATGGCCACATGGCCTGGTCTAGACTCCGTGGGCATTCTGGTGTTGGAAATACCCCAAGTTGCTTCTTGCATCACCAAACTGCGCAAATACGGCGCCAAGTACTCCTCATTCCCCGTGGTTGGATGTAATACCTTCTTGAACGTCTTGTCTGCTCGTAAGCCGTCGCCCACAATCAAAAAGAGTCTTTTTGCTGGCGGATTCGCCGTAGATCTATGCTGATCCATTCCATGGACCAACGGCGACACGAAATAGATGTCGAAAATCAGCCAGAGGTAGTAGAAGTGGAAAATGACTCCAACCACAATGAAAATCTGGCGGTGGAAGCCCATGGTGAGGAGATTGGGGTGATTTCTGGGGAAATTAACGAGTGTAAAGACCAGATCGCATCTTTATAGTACTTCGCGACCGCGTGCTACAGTGGAGGTTATAGTGAATGTAGGAAGGTTATATTATTCAGGCTACAGGGCTAGAAACTGGAAGTAAAAGGTGAAAGAAAAATAAAAAAAAATAAAAAAAGAGAATAAGGTATCGTCAATAGCTAGTTGCATCTGTAAGGAAATCACTATGTATGTGTACGGGAGCAGTACATTAGGTTTAGTTGAAAGAGTCACTACAATCGATTCCGTCTCATTCCGTTTCCTAACCTATTGATTATACATTTCCCAGTATTTGCATGGCATTCACCACATCGCAGTTGCGCTTGAACGTCTTGAGCGTCTCCCGGAACTCCAGAAGTGTCCGGTGATAGTTCTGCAAAATGAGCATGTCATTGAACAAGCACAGCTGGTACGCTTCAACACACGAGGTGTCTGAGTAGATGATGTTGTGATGCCTCTCATCCTTCTCGAGCCTCCCCATCTGATATTGTAGCACTGCTTTGCGATATTGGGCAAATTTGCGTTCGTAACTATGTATGTTCTGAACATACTCGTCCCATTGTTTGTGGGTAAGACTCAGACCGACAGTGACCTGCGGAGGTGTGGCAGTGAACATGATGCTTCTTTCGTCGACATCGGGCGCCAAGTCCGACGGCGAGATCGTCGAGTTGCTGAATCTAGCACTCAGCTTGTTGATGGGCGTGAAGAGGGTTTGTGCCCGCGAAGATCCATCGGTAAACTCTGTTCTGGCACGCTTGAAGCTGGACTGAACAGATCCACTTGCTCTTCGTATTCTCTGGCCCGTTTCTGGCAAGTTATCCCGCATGTCATCAAAACTCACATCGTCCAAGTTAGTTCCAAGAGTATCACGCAATTCGCTCATGTCTGCAAATCGGGGCTTCTTGGCACTGGTGGGACCATGCTGGCCGGATGCATCGCGCCGACGCTGTTCATAGAGATACTCTTTCGCCTTGAATCTGGCCCCTTGCGAAGGTATATTATACGGCTTTCTTTGAGCATCCTTGGGTTCAACGGAGAAGACTCCACTCAGCCCATCGGTATCCCCATCCTCGGGGATTTCAACTACCTCAGGGCCATCATTGGGCGTCTCAGGAGCACCTCTCAGCGAGCTGTCTGTACCGTTTGCGTCTGAGCCATCGTGTTCGTGATTGAAAGATGCGTCTGGGTTCTTGGCAGTCGGTGGCTCGCTCTGAATATCATCAAATCCTCCATCATGAGACTCGTCCATCCCAGAATGCACTTCGAAATTCCCCAAATCGTCAGATGAATCACTATCCAAATCTTGCACATCGTCATCCCTGTCATTCTCCTGGACATCTTCCTGGACATCTTCTTCGCTTTCGATGTCCAAGTCCACGCTTTCCACACCTCCCACATCTGCATCTTCGTACTCGCTGACGTCATCTGAACTCGATTCCACTCCTTCCTCCTCTGCATCATCTACATCCTCAACTTCATCCTCCACAATGATCGGCTCGCTTGAATTATTACCTGGCCGCAATTGCTCCTTGTTGAAAGTCCCATTGTCATGCCACAGCTGTTGAAACGCTTGCTGCTTGGCCCGACGATACTGGTCGCTAAAATGTAGATTTTCCTGTCTCAATCTCTCCTGCTCCTTCATTTGTCTTTCTTTCTCTACCTTTTGCTCCCGCAGCCGCTTCTCTATTTCCTCAAGCTGCTCCTTCTCCCTCATTCGTCTTGCTTCTTCCATGTACGCATCTCGTCTACGCTTCATCTCTTCTTCCATTTGCTTCTTGGCTAATTTGGCTGCCATTGCCGCCGCCGCCGCGGCGTCCTCTTTCTCCTGACGAGAATTTCGGAAATAGGCTTCCGCATACGCCCGAACATTCAGCAGTTGCCAGTTGAAGTAGGAGTTGCCTCCGCCTCTGGATGGATTCAGATAATATGAAAACCCGTGGTGGCTCCTGAAGCCGTCATTGAAGTCGTCACCATGGAACGAATTGGGTTGCGTTGCTTTCTGCAGCCGCGAGTAGCCATTCTTTGTATCGTAGGTTTTCCTTAGTGTGGCGTCCTTGAGAGTTTCGTATGCTTCATTGATTAGAAGAAACTTGCTGTGGAGCGAAGGGTCGTTCGTTTTGTCAGGATGGAACTTGACGGCGAGTTTTTTGTAGGATCGTTTGATCTCGTCTTCGGTTGCCGTCGGCACAACGCCGAGAACACCGTAGTAGTCGGTGGACATTGTAGTTGGTGGGATGAATAGTCGATTTGGAATCAAAATATGGAGGTGTGTGCAGGAAGGATCTAGATGGAATGATTCAGGAAAGTATAGTAGAAAGAGTGGAAAGAGAGGAAGGCAATTAGAATTGTAATATAAGGGGGTAGAGAAGGGAAAAAGTGAAGTTTACAGAAATTGGAGTGGTCTAAGTATGGTTTGCGTTCTGTGTATTTGCTCACCGGGTGAGACAGTATGTGGGCTGGGCCATTTACTTTTCTCTTACTGGAGCAGAAAGCAAGGAAAATTTATTACATCTAATGAGATTACATGCGTAGCACACTCCCTGGTTATATTAATGACTTTTTATTCTTATTATTTTTGGTTTTTGAGTATTTTGCAGCCGTGGCTATTTTGCAACCATCGTTTTCTTCCTATGTCAGACAACCAAAGTGAGGATTAAAGAATTGACGATGCTACGATACGGTACTGGAAATTACCATTAAGGTATATCTCAAGAGTGAAATTTCCGATTTCTCTAGACTAACTTTCTACTTTCTACTCTCCGGCTCGTTTTATCTTCCAAATCCAAAAACAAATAATGTTCCATCTGGGTAACCCGCATTAGTCGATTCTGTAATCGCTCAGTCAATGCTTTTAGCCTCCTCTCGGAGCAGCCTTTCACCGCTGGTCTCCGCCTCATTAGCAATGGCTTCTTCCCCACTCTTCTTAAAGAATTTATCAATAATCACCTGTCCATATTCCGGAATCTTGATCTGGTCAAAAGTCACTTCACTAGTGAAAATAGTGGCCACATCAGGATTCTCCACACCGCCATTATAATCCTTGGGCAAATTATCCTTGCCAAAAGAATCGGATAAGTTGCCATGGTTTTGCATCTCAAATTTCTTCAACGTTTCTGCGCTCATCAACCCGGTCGCCTTGAAAAAGGTAAACACCCACCCCATTATAAGTGGCACGTTGATGAAGTATTTTTTGGAAAGAAGCTCCGGGTAGTTATCGCTAAACACAGTGATGATTTCCTTGGTGGCCGCCTTCATTCCAGGATCTATTCTGAACATGGAAACGTTATTGTAGTCATGAACCTGGGCAATTTTGTTGTTGTCTAAATCAGTGAAGTCCAATAAACCCAACGACCGCTCCATGAGGCCCACGCGCCATCTCAAGAACTTGGTGCCTGGCAATTCGTCCTTACGGTTGTCAGAATCCACCCCCACACCAAATTTAGCAAAGAGCTTCTTGGGATTCTTTAAGTTGGCGTATAAGTTCCATGTCACTACGCGGAAATTGTCCAAATTGTCGGGATATTCGGTGATGACCCCCATTTTCTCCAAATCTGCATCGTATCTCTCGCCAAAAGCAGCATTGAGCACCTGGAACTTCCTTCTCCAGTTGAGAGTGTTCGTCAATTTTTTCTTGGCTGCCTCCACGTCGAATTCAGTAGCTACAAGAAACTTGTACAAAATCTCGTTTCTGACCGCTTCGTCGACATGCTCTTCGCCATCAGGGGCAATTCTGTAGCCGTAGATCTCGTCATATTCGGAGTTCTCAGTAGCAGACAAAACTTCTGGAATGGCACCAATGAGTTCGGCGAGCTTTTCCAACTTTTCGGTACTAAGCTTCTCAGAGATTTCTAGGATAACCATAAGCGAATGTGGGGGAAAACGAGTGGATCAAGAGAACAACGAAGTTTTGGTGATACTGTCACAAGGAATTAGCGAAGTCCGAATCGGCCCATACAGGGTAGCAGCAGATTGGAGGGAAAAGAAAAAGAGAGGTGCAAAATGATTGATGATTATGAGAGAGGAAAAAAATATGAACTAAATGATTGAAATCGCCATATGCTTATTATATTTCTTCTAGATAGAGGGCCATCTTTGGTGCTAGATCGGATTTGTCACATATGGCAATGGTTACTTGACTTTTTCTATGCAGCTGTCTTCTCAGCAATTGAGTATATTGCTAGAGAGCAAGATTCAGAACATCAATAGCAGTGAATTCTGTTGGAAATATTTTTATAAGAAAATTTATGGTATAAAGTGTGGTCCACAGATTGTCAACACAAACGGAGCCAAACATTCCACAGTCTGTGGTAGCCAATTGACGTATAGAGAAGGTTCTGAAATTGGTGACTTAATTCGAACATTGTACGGATCATTTTCATTATCCTATTGTTAACGCACCATGACTTAGGAAGACACATCATTGGATGCCCTACTTCTTGGATTGTAGCGTTATTTCTTTAGAATCTAGATGTTTGATTAGAAGCATTCAAATATTGAAAGATGGATCCTCAGTTGACCCTCTTGGAAGTCAATTTTGCCTGAATTCCATTCTTCCTTCTTGGATCCCGAAATGTTGTGATTTGGGCCCTTTCATTTTAGCCAGTCTAACGATAAATACAATTGCTACCAATTCCACTTCTTCTCTATTATGCATTTATCTTAACTCATCTTACTTCTTGGTTGACCTTCGCCTCTTCTTCTACTCCATAATCTAATGTCCACCAGGAACAAGACGGAATGAAAGAATGTCGATCTTGCCCACATCCACCGTGTCTTCTTCCCCAACTCTCATGCCTCCAACACCTTCAATAGCAGCAATGGTCACATCTCCCATGATCTTGCGTGCCACAGATATCACCGGGGTGCCTCTCTTCACAAGAACACAATCCCTAAACACATTGGGACCAGAACTTCCTCCGAAAGTGTGAATGTTACGAACTGGATACACTGGCACCAAATCTAAGAGTTGAGCAGCACTCTGGAGAAGTTGCACCACACCAGTCGACCCAAAACGGTAGAGAACCAAATCACGAATATTTTCAATTCGGTTCAACAATTTCTCGTCCAAAGGTCGGAGTCCCTCGTCGGGGAGATCCTCGGCGGTATCGACGAATTCCGTTCCCAGCTCATACTTGATAAAGTTCTGTGCTGCTAACTTTCGAAGAAACACTTCGGTGAGTGACGAAGTGAGCACGCACTTCAGGTCCGGGTGCGTCAACATGATCTTTGACACATTCTTGTCGGAGTCAGCATGATCCATCTTGTTGAGGGCCAAAACGGTGGGAAACTTCGTGTTCATGAACAGTCTCACCACCTTCTCGATCGTTGGCTGGTCCCAGTCCTGAAGTGGAGCCAAATTGGGGATTGCATCTAACGCCTTGGCTATAAGTTGCTTGTTGGCATAGTATCCACCCAATTGTGCTCGCAACGTCTCCAATGTGGACGATTTGGTCGCAATATGTCTTCTCACCACAGATCCCCACTTTTCGGTAAGATTGCCCAAGATCCACTGGAAGATTTCGTCCTGAAGCCACTCAATATCTTTGAGCGGATCATATCCTCGAGTCTCTTTGCCTTCAGCATCAGTAGTTCCGCTGACGTCGACAATATGAATGAGACAATCAGCTTCAGTCAAATCACTGAGAAACTTGTTTCCCAAGCCTCGACCCAAATGGGCGTTGGGCACCAATCCAGCAACATCCAATAGCATCACCGGGACTCCACGAGTGCCGTCTCGACAGTATCCGTAATTGGGCTTGCATAGCAGCTGCTTTCCAAATCTTTTGCATGCACATTCCACTTCAAGGTACCCAGTAGCCTTATTTGGGTCTATAGTTGTGAAGGGAAAGGCACCCACTTTTGCATTTGCGTCAGTGAGAGCATTTAATGTTGTAGATTTTCCGCTCGAGGGTTTTCCCACGAGTCCAATGACGGTTTCTCTACCCATGAAGACTTGGTGAATTTTTTTAGAGCTTTCCACTGTACAGTCAGAGATGGGGCAGGAGAGACAGGAAGAAGATAGTGGAAAGTTTATTGTCGGGAAAGAGATCTATGTATGGTGGTAGTGGGTGGTTAATATAATTCTCTATTCTGGTTATTGCAATATTTTTTTGTGTATTCACTTGACGAATCGTAATTTTCTTCCTTTCTTAAATTTGCTCTAGTGGTTCATTTCTGAAATTCTCAATTAGTTACCTACCTCCAATCAATGTACCCACACCTTTTCAAATTACAACCAAAAATCAATAAAAAACCAAAACCACAAAACTCACAAGACAGAAATCCACATGCCCGAAATTCAGTTATCCACCTAATTCCTAATTTCTTCTCGCCACTACACCACAGCCCTCTGTCATCTAATTTCGGTGTGCAGGTAACCACCACCCCAGTCTCAACTAAACCTATAACCAGTACTACTTTACTATCGAGTCTACAACATAAACCCCACGTGCAATCCTGAAATCCACCATGGCGTTTACCATACTGACAATCTTCTCGAACCTCTTCAATGGGTTCTCCAAGGACTTCAAAAAGAAGAACTTCTCACTCTACGGCCAATGGATTGGAATCTTCACCATTTTCTTGTGCATAGCCTTGGGCATTGCCAACATCTTCCACTTTAACTTGGTCATAATCTTCTCTATCATCTGCCTCGTGCAGGGGTTGGTTGTCCTCTTTGTGGAGATTCCGTTTTTGTTGAGAATCTGTCCTTTGACCGACACTTTCACCAACTTTATCCGCAATTTCGACGAGAACTGGCCTCGTTGCGGCTTCTACTTGTTGATGAGCGCGATCCAGTTTTTGAGTTTGACGCTTCAGGCCACCTCTCTCATTGTTGTGGCTGTTTTCTTTCTTCTTGCCAGTTTGTGTTATCTTTTCGCTGCACTCAAGCATCAGGAATACATCAAGTCGTCTTTCAATGTTGCAGGTGATGGCAATGACTTGGAGAGCCAGGCTGCCAATCACATTGTCAGGAACGTGTTGTAGAGAGATGGAAAATGAGGTGATTTTGGCTCCTGTGGCTGGTTGAATGAGAGCTGTTGATTGATTTAATGTGCTAGGCTGCAGAGCGGTGCAGCTAATAAAAGGCAAATCTGACTTGATGTAGATGGAGAATGTTTGTCCCAGGGCAAGAAAAGCAGAAAATAAAAGACACCGGGGTGAGCAACCACAGTATTTCAAATTAGACATTCAACATTCCTTTTTTATTGTCTTGATCATCCAAGCACCTTCGTATTCTCTTTATCGCCCTCTTTATATTCCCACGCTATTTAGCATCTTGTTTTATCTATCCTATCTTCTATCACACCAGTCCATTGCATACTGTATACACCTCACTTATCACCAAAAAAAATCCATTACATACTACTTCATCATGGGTCTACTATCGTTTGCTGAAGACACAGAACCGTCACTTGTGGACGAAAAGATGCAGTGGAAGGAGTCGTCGGCCCCCGCGGTGCTCCAGAAACCACAGGCAAAAGAGAAGCCTAAGCAGAAGCCAAAGCTGGACGATGGCTTATACTCACTAACTTTTGACCAAGTAAATGATAACGCCGACGAGCTTATTGAGCTCAGGGGCGAAGGGAGATACTTCGGAGTCACGGACCCAGACACTGGCGCCACCATAAATGCCCAGCAGAGTCTCGGTCCTCTTTGCGATAATTGTCATAGGCGTGGGCATGTTCGTTCAAAATGTAAGACAGTTGTTTGCCACAAATGTGGTGTTGTGGGCGACCACTACGAGACACAGTGTCCCTCAACGATGATATGTTCTCGATGCGGTGAGAGAGGCCATTTGGTGAGCGCATGTAAGAGTAAAACGAGAAAGAAACAATATTGCAAGACCTGCGACACATTCAACCACAGCGACTTCAACTGCCCGAGTATATGGCGGTCGTATATCACCAAGGTGGCAACTGACGAGGAGAATGTGCTTCCGGTGATTTTCTGCTATAACTGTGGAGAAGAGACCCATTTTGGCGACGAGTGTCCGCGCCAACGATCGTCGCGAGTTCCCAACTTGAACGGCAGTGCGTTCAGCGGAACAAACTTGCCCAAGAATTTGCGTACGATATATTTTGATTCACTCAGCAGGAAGAACACGGGGCGGCCAAGCGGAAAGAAAAGAAACTATGACGATTCAGCCAATCTGCGCAACTACTCGTCCTACAATCTGGGATACAACAACGTCAGCAACAATGACAACTACAATAACAACTACAGCGGCAAGAACTACAGTGGCAAGAACTACAGCAGCAACTACAATGACACGAGCTACAACAATAACTACAACAGGAATTTCAGCTCGAATCTGAACGGCTCCTACAACAATACCCAGCCTTCACGATCTGGATTCATTGCTTCCAATACCAACAAGAAGAAACCGCAACTTCCACCGAAGCCGTCGTCCGCTAGTCGATCGGGATATCTCCCGAAGAAGGGAGCAAAGCCGAGCCGGTCTGGAGTGATGAAAGGAAAGAAGCCGAACGGGAACATGGGGGTGTTGTACTAAACATACGTCTAGACATGGATCTGGCTGCAGGATCGACCATTGATCAACGTTGTATTCATCGAATGGCACAACACGTTGTTGAATTCTGAAGACGTTATTGGATTCTGGGTTGCACATAGTATTTGTGACGTACAGACTAGACCCGAGTTCGGACTTCAGATCGCGACAAGAGCATAATTGCAAGCAATACACAGCAGTTTCGGAAAGAATTAATTCGAATCACTTGTCGAATCCTGATCCGGTGTAAATTATTTAGTGTATGATAATGCAATGTCATATAATACAGAAGTTTTAGTAAACGGAATAATAGAGTACCCTCTCCGGGACTGCCCTCCTGCACCTACCATCATCTATCTATTCCATCAGCTGTCATCCATCTCAATTTCTTCTCCAACTTCTACTGAAAACGAATCCTTCTGCCGATTCCGGCACTTGCTTACGTCAATCTCTTTTCCTTTACCCAGCATGGACCTGATCGGCTTCTTCGCCGAATACTTCCACTACCCAGACGGGAAGACCAAAGAGTATGTCCAATTCCGTCAATGTATAACTATAAAATACGGCTTGATCATGGGCTGTGTGACTATGGTGGTTCTCGCATGGATCCCTGTCCAGAATATCCTTTTGGCCCGCGGGAAATGGTACCTCAGCCGAGTCCACGTGTTGAGTCCCTTGAACCGTCGTCTAGACAAAATCATTCTGTGGTCAGAACAAAATAATCGGCCCATGGTGGGCAATTTGTGCCGGGCAGTTAAGAATGTTGCCTATTCGTTGTACTTAAATAGCAGCACAATCTGCCAGATCCTTTTGTGGCTGTCCATTTTTCTCGTATTGGCATTGACAGATATCCATGGCGGAGACTTGATCTTTGTTGCCAAACGGCTTGGAAGACTTTCGGTTGTTTCGCTTCCGACGGTATTTTTCCTTACTTTGCGGCCCAGTCCGCTCCCCAACACGTTCTATTTGGTGTTGTTGCCTATTCATAAATGGTTGACGCGAGTGGTGATAATTCTGGCGGTGATGCACACTGGCCTTTACTTGGGGTTCTTTCACAAGACAAACAAGTGGGCGAAAGCGGGAAAATCAGCGAATCTCTTCGGCTGGTTGGCCCTTTTTGGCTTCTTGATGATTATTTTCACTTCATTGCTGAGAGTTCGAGAACGCTGCTATAAGTTCTTCTTCTTGAACCATTATGTTTGGAGTTGGGTCATTGTGCTCGCTCTCCCATTCCATGTTCGCCCAATTAACACCACCTACGCGAACATCTTGAATGTGGCCATTTTGTCCTACCAGATTTATACTCGATTGAGGCTTACAGTGGTGACCTCATCTCCTTTCGACTTCAAGATCATCGATGTATCGCCCAACATTGCATTTGTCGAGTTTCCAAACCATTTGATCAAGAACAGAGCAATCAACCCTGGAGCTCATGTTCGCATCACGAACTACCATCCTAATTTTCTAGTTCGAGCCTATAAGCAGCTCATTCCGAACTATCACCCATACACGTTGGCTTCCTTACCTCTGGACCGCACACAAAGACTTATTGTGAGGAAGAGCACGTTCCAGTGGGTTAATGGTCGGCGATACCTTGTCACAGGGTCATTCGATCCTAAATTGCTACTTGTGAAGTCTCGAAATGACCCCGACCACAACTTTTCCATATCCAAGATAGCTGTCAATGCCAGGAAGATCTTGATCGTCATTGGAGGATCAGCCATTTCATTTGCGCTTCCTATTCTCAGAGTTCTGAATTACCACGGGATTCCAGTCAAAGTGGTTTGGGTGATTAGAGATTTCCGAGACATTGCTATTCTCCGCTACTTCGAAGGCTACATTCAAGGAGAGGATTTCGAGATTTTTGTGACTGGCAGTCCTTCCATCAACGACGGGTTCGATGTTGCGGCATTGCGAAATGCATCAAGTTACGGGTCGTTGGGATCTTTGCGGCCAGATTTGGAGAATAACGACTATTCGAAATTCTTCTACTCTCTCGAAGACGATTCAGTGGCCCATCAAGAAATGGAAAATGTCATTGTCGATTTGTCTGATGAAGAAGACGACGATGACGACATGCAGCGTGACTGTACGTCCAATCACGACTTTTCATCCGATATGTCACAACCCCGCTCAGTCTCTCCAAGTCTTTCGGAAGAGCATAGGGAAGGAAAGGATGATGAACATGAAGTTCAATATGACGAATATTCTGGGCTCTCGAGAAGACGCAGCAGGTCGTTTTCGATCAACGAGCAGTTTGTTCCCCAGTTGGAAAAAAATAACGAGTGTCATGAGTATTACAAGAGCACCGTTCATCGACTTCGTCTTGAGCGTCACATCTACAAGGGCCGGCCCAAATTGAACTACAGATACTACAACTGGTGTGCCAATGCCACCGACATCTTCACCCAATGCTCTGGTCCCGTTCTAGATGAATCCAGCAATCTTGTATGTTGCCGTGATCTTCCGGGAAGACACCAGATGAATGCCGTAGACCCGCTTCCTGACGTGGAGAAGGTGTGGGTGATTTCGGCTGGACCAAAGTCGCTTGTGAAGAATGTGAAGCTCTGGGCGAGTGAGAATGGACTCAAGTACTACGAGGAGGCATTTTACGTGTAATGCATTAGATAAACGTTTCATTATGTACATGAGATGGGCATGAACCAGCAAGACGAACAAACGTAAAGTAAAGATACAATAGAATACCAAAAGTGGTGGAACAATGAATTTGAATAAATATTGCTTGTCCAATCAGAACTACTCAACACTACTTCCGGCCCAATTCTTGTGCAAAGTACTCGTTTCTCTTGAGATCCTCCTCCTCGGCCAATTGCTTGGTGATATTCAACCGGGCAATCTCAGTGGAAAACGTAATTCCAACTATTCCCCATGATACAAAATACCATGTTTTGTACGGCATCAGAAAGAACTTGGTGTTGGGGCCATGGTTGTATCGGTAGTTGAAGTAGTAGCCCGTCACCAACGCAATGAGTGTTCCTTTTAGAAATCCAATGGCGCCCGCATGGATCATCTGATTCGATACTTGCTCCATTCGCTCTTTGGAGACGTTGTTAACTGGCATTGTGGAGGTTGCGTTAGTTGATGATGTGCGAGTTGCTCTACTGCAGATCGAGATTACCCCGGATAATGTGTGGATATGGACAAGACACTTTTGTTACCCCAGAATAATTTACAAGAGAACAAAATCATTTATATCTAAGGTTTTGCAATTGTAAAGTTGTTATGTTGATCATCTATGGATTCTTCCACCATAGATCTACATTGATTTCTATGGCCAGTTCCTTGGGCGAGTAGGTTCCATATCCATTATATATTATGCAATTAAGCGCCATAGGCGAGTGGAAGGGAAAGTATTATTATTAATTTCCAGTGAGAACAACCCCTCCAAAATTTACTTTGCGTAAGGCAGGGGTGCATCCCTTCATCACCAGAAACACCTCTTCAAGACACGAGTGCTTGATCATCTCACGGAATGGATCCAACTCGTGATTGTGGACAATGGGCATGTCGACCATATTTAACATGGTGCCCGTACTATGCAAGTTCTGCTCCATAATTATTTCTTCTTTTCTGAGTTGAGCTGCCATGTACTGAAGGTACTTGACGTTCTGCTCGAGTTCAAAGTCGATGCTCGACATCGAAGCGTTTTGCGTATCGATATCCCGAAGTCGGATCTTGTGGTTATAATGATTAGACTTGTCCACACGAGCCAATTCCGTGAAACTGGTCCGGTATTGGCAACATTGGTGACAAACACACCGATTGAGCATCACTTCCCAGGTACAATTGAAATCGTGCTCAACAAGACCCAGAAGTCCACGCAGCCAGTCGTTGATAAACTTCGATATATGAACCACCTCTAGTTGAGGAAGGTATTTCAATCCCTCGTACACCTTGGACCAGTCCAAACTGAGGGATGTAGAACTCAAATCGAAGTTGAAGTAGCATTCAACAAGGTTGGAGAAAAGAGGACTGAATATGTAATTCTCCACGATCCACTTGAACTGCACTGCCTCGCCCATTGTCTTGTAATTGACCAAAGCGAATTTCTTCAATTTGGTGGCAGCCAGAGTTTCGTCATTGAAGCGTTTCCAATCTTCGAAAAACTTCACCATGCACAAGTTTGAGCACTCATGATGGAACATACAGCTTGCCTGCACTTCGAGTTCCTCCAAATTATTCAAATCGAAAAATTTATTCATGTGGGCAAAGTCAAGTGAAGCGTTGTTGCGTGCACGATGTGAACTAGTGACAGACAACCTCTTCAACCGCAACCTGGGACTGTTGACAGTATCCAACATTTCGGTAAACTTGAGGTACGCCAACGGCGAGTGCAAGAAAACGTCTCTCACAACAGCCAAATTGCGCAAAGGTCCCTCACAGATATCTATGTCAACCATGGTTTCCGTGGGGTGACAATAAGAATTACTCTCCACATATAAGTTGAGCTGTTGCAACTCATCATTAAACGGAGCACTTAAGAACTCTCCAACATCCACAAGGAACCAGTTGCGCAAGTTCATGTTCTTGTTATCCTTTCTGGTGACAATGCAATTTTCCTCCTCGATATCCATCACTTGGAGCGAATTCTGAGTTAAATAACTGTTGAGCGAGTTGGCAGACCTTAGTGAAAGTACATCGTAATTGGTAAACTGAATTGCATGATCGCAGTAATTCCACAACTTCAGAAGCTTCTCGTAGAGCACAAGAAGATGGGCTGAGTTGGACCCGTGGGTATTGACCACGATTTTCTCAACATAGTTGAAAGTGTGGAGATTCAAACAGGCTGCGAATTGTTGCACATCGTCTGTGCACACTAAGGAGTGGTTTACCGAGTCGATGTCAGTAGTCGATTCCACAACCATTATGTTCTTATACAAGATCAAATTAACTCTGTGACGAAGATAATGGGTGAGTTGAGCCAAACACAACCGCAGCAGTCGGCTCGAGAACAACACAATGTCGTCCAACACATTGTATGGGAGGGAGAGGAAGGACATGGTAATGCAAGATAAAAATGAAAAGGGAAATTAGACAAAATAAAACTCCGTTGAGAAAATTCACCGTGGATGAAACACTTTGAAGTGGATGAAGCACTTTTAAAAGAATTTTGCAACCACAGACCCACCCCAGGCGTGGCAATAACACAAGCTAAGAAATGCGGAGTCTGCAGGACGGTGACCAATGCCAAATGCCAAATGCCACAGGCGGAGTGACACCACAATAGTAGTGAAATAGCAATTGTCGAAAAAGTTCACGATAGGAATGGATGGCAAATTGAGGCAATGTTCAAACAAACAGTCATTCAATAGGTAGAGGTGTTGCTTTCGTTGCTTTTGTTCTTCTTGTCTTCTCGCTACTCGCTACTCGCACTTTCCCCAACAGTCATCCTCTTGGGTCATGTGCCCCACCCGCCATATGCCACGTAGGGTTGGATCTAGAATGTAACGTCCCCTCCTATACATTGAAAAACGTCTTCCTAGAATGGACGCCTCCTAATAGGGGTTAAAAATAGACGTCTCGGCCTTATTCTTCCGTCACTCCATCCATTTGTCCGAGTAGTTAAGCGTGCCTTCATTTCCGTTGCCGAACTTGACAAAATCGATGGAATCGACTGCAGGAAAAGCTCCGATTTTGCTGAGCGAGATCATCCGAAGTCGGGGGAAAAGTTTCCCTTTGAGGAGGTTTTGGTCGATGAGGGCGACAAGACAATTTTCGACCAATTGGTCGTCGACTCTTTGGTTTTGCAACATTTCGTTTTGGAAGCCAAATTTTTGAGAAGCGGAATCGACAAAATCAGAAACCGACCCTAACGGAATTCCCTGTAGAGATGTGGCTAATGCAATGGACACACTATCGTAGCTGAGTCTAGCAGTGGAACCTTCCATGATCCACACACGTTTTAATAAGTTTCGGAGAAGCACCAAACACGACTTATTGGAGATGAAAAGTAGCGATTTTTGCTGCTTCAACATCTCGAAATTTTGCGTGATATATGAATGGAATTGGTAAAATGACCCGATGCGTATAATACTCATCAATTTCAGATAGATAGCAAGAAACCGTGGAGCCTGGCTAGCAGAAGTATAGTATGTCAGATAAATGGATGCAAAGTTTGGTGATTTGCCCAAGATCATCGCCACGGGAATTAATTCCCGGAGAATTCGAGATACGTTGGCATTATCTTGGAGGTAGTTGCGTGGACAATGTTGGAGACACCACATGAAGTGCTGGTAGGCATCCACAAACTGGTACTTGACCAAGTAGAATTTGGCCAAGTAGTAGCGGTATTGAATCTGTTGATTCTTGGGGAACTTATTGAACCGCAAGCTGGCGTTGTTCATGTTGGAGAAGACATTTCGGCAAAGCAATGGATTTGCAAGCTTGAAGTACGTCAGACATAGCTTTGTTCCGATGAAGAGAAGAATAGACCTTTTCGCTGCCTCGGCGTTGTCGCCGGCTCCGAGCTGGGACCGGATGTTGTTGAAAATCTTCAATAAGATCGACGCTAAGTATGTTAACCGAGGGTTTCTGTTCATTTCCTTGGGTGCAAGCTGGAAGTCGAGCTGGGTGGCCAATGGAATGATAAACTCGATCGAGCTCTCGATCAACGGCGATAACAAGTATCCGTGGTTTTTGTTGGTGAACGCAACCAGCAAGTCGTTGATGTATGTAGAATAGAGATCGAACGATTCGAGCGCCGACCACGGATTGATTTGATTGGCGAGATGAATAAACGATACCACCACCTGATTGAACGCCAACCAGTCGTCATTATAGAATTTGCGGGCGTCCACGGCGTCGGAGAGTTGGGACACTTCCAAGTTTCCAACATTGTTGAAGTTGACCACGGCCCGATTATTTTGGGGATGTAGCAGCAAGAGTCGAAGAAGACTATTGGCCAGTTGCTTGGGGCGCAACGTAGTGGCCAGCAGCACCTGCATGAGGTAATTGTCTACGGCGTTCATGACTGAAGTGGTGATGGTGGAATAGTAGTGTGTAGGAGTTGAGATGAGTGAGGTGGAGAGGAGAGAGATAAACAGATGAGGAAACGGGAAGAGGGAAATTAGATATATTGGAGTTGTGGAAGTTGTCAAAATGAGGTTAGAGAGTGATATTTGGAGCATTAGTTTTCTAGTTTATGGCCACTATTTGATACCTTGTACTTCCATACTTCCTCTGGAAGTTTCGATGGGACCGGTTCGCAGCCAACATTTCTGGTCGTAGATGGATAAAGATTAGAAATGGACCAAAATCAGAAAAATAAAGTGAACAGCCTCCAACTAGTATTCTCCATAAACATGCATTTCCCAAACTATATCGTTCCCCTCATCCTGCTCCACTTGACTCTACCCACTTTTCGCTCCTTCATATCATCATCTTTTAATCTCCAACTATTCAAGTCATGGTGTTTCCGCCCGTGGCAGCCGCTACACCCAAAAATTCTGGGGAAAATAGTGGCAGACCGAAACAGAAACGCCAACAGTACCATATTGTTTACGGAAATCCCGATTTGAAGGTGGTTGTGCGTCTACTTCCTCCATTACTAACACAAGACCAGTTCTTGCTACAACTCGAGAATAAAGGAGTGTTCGCTTCGGGAAATAGGCCCTACACAAATTTCTACTACGAACCAGGATCACGAGATGTGAAGGCGTTTGAAGAGCCTGTTTTTTCTCGAGCTTACTTTCAATTTCCTACCAAACAGCTAGCTGAAACATACATGAACGAATTAAACAATTTGTCGTTTGAAGAAGCCGATACCGGCGATCATTTCATGTGCCAGACCATGAGGTCGATATTTGGGGCCGTTGCTAATGCTCTGGACGCACCTCCGTTGGAAGATTTTGCCAGCGATCCACTTTTCTCTGCATTTTTGCAAGCACGAGAAGAAAGGAGGAATGTGAATATTATGGATGTGAAGAAGGGGCTAGAGGCGGAAGAAAAACGGAGAAAGTTGGCATTGAAGCAGAAGGAAAAGCAGAAGGACATGAAGAAGAAACAGAAGCTAAAGAAGAAGGAGCAGAGTGACACAAACGGTGACAAACCGAATGAGTCAGAGGCAGCTGGAAATAATGACGCCAAGAAGAAAAAGCGGCCCAAAAACAATAAGATTAATGGTGGATCTGGTGGTGGAGGAACTGCTATTGAAGGAGTTTCTGGTGGTTCACCAGCACCTACTGGAGGGAACAAGAAGAAGAATACAAAACCACCGGGTGCACGAGTAAACAATGCTGTCCAGACTAATAGTTCTGGCCAAAGCAATCAGAACAATCCAAATGCTGCAAAGAAGAAGAAGAAGAAGGCCAAAAAGACAGAAACTGAGGACCAGAATACAAATGGACCAGATGGTTCAGGAGGTCCCAAGAAGAAAGAGGGAGTGAAGCAGAGAAAGAAGCCAAAGGAAAAGAAAGACAATATCCAGACCGACAAGACGGAAAAGAGTGATAAGAAGGACAACATTGACAAGGGACCGAATCCAACCACCAGTTGAGTAGCAGAGAAAGGCCAGAGTGAAAGAGAAAGGATTACATCAACATAATGAGATGTTGCTATTGAGTAGAACATTTTATGGGGAACCCAAGTTTTCCTGATTGAGTGAACCCTGCTCTTTTGGACTCAGATGACAGAAATCGAGTGCTTCTGTCATAGCTGAGAAAACGAGCCACAGGCCATAATTATAGACCTAATGTATAATCGAGCACCACGATCGGCAGCTAAGTTTTGACTCCATAATTCCTTTTTTGACTCTAGTATTCATTTTCTGACTGTAGCATTTCTTTCAGTGTTCCTTTTCTGATCTTAATATGCCTTTTCTGATCTTAGTCTTCCTTTTCTGCCCTTTTCATCTTCTTTCAAGCCAACTCTACATCGCATCATGCACTACTATCAACTATCATCAAATCTACTGACTCTCTAGATGTCCACTTACATTCTAAGATATCATGGGATCCGCAGGTTATCGACGTCAATTACATCTCTTCTGAAAAATATTAATATCCCATTCGCTCGTTCCTTGGACACCGTGGAGTCCTCGGTCCATACTATGGAGAAGATCTTGACCATCTTGCAAGATGCCGAATCTGCGTCTCAGGAAGAGCAGGTAGCAGCCTCAGAAACTAAGGAAGATGTTGTGGAGAAAAGCTTCTCCCAGCGATTCTTCCATAGCTTGGGAAACGATGTTTTCGATTACAAAGTAATTCAAGTGCTCAACTCACTACAAATCATCAACCAGTATGATGTTTTCCAGCAGGTTTCACCGGAAACGACGAAAAATATCTACGGCCAGTACTTGGCCATCTTCAAGGATCGCTATCTGCGGAAATTGGACCCAGATACTGACGCATTGGAGAAACTCGGCCGGCAGTTTGGCGAACTGCCTCTGCCTACTTTAGCATCGCTAACATCTAAGCTTAGCAAGCTCAGCTCATCGCTTCTAGTGGATGGTGCAGAACTACCGAAAAGAGAGCCTTTTAAGTTCGATTTTACCGACATTTTGTTCTACCAGCCGTTCAAACTGGCCACTGCAGACCCTCTAGTGTTGCGAAAAGGCTTGAGTATGGGAAACCATCCACTCAATCTTCTAGCCACAATGGTCAATGACGAGGATGTGGTGAAAACGTTTTTGAAACGGTCGCAAAGCTCTATTCTGCCGTTGAAGTTGCAGAATTTCATGGTTGCACAGAGCTTGGAAGGTTCTCAAGCGTTCAAGTTGGTGGTCAAACGATCGCTCCGAAATTCCGATCCAGAAAAGACTATCCACAGCCCATTTGAAGGCTATCATACTGCCACATCCAGTGTAGATGTCGACAGCGACATTGAAATTGTCAAAGCAATCGTTGCCAGCAGAAGCCGTTTGGTAGATAGACTCCTACCTTTCCGAGACTATAAGTTTGCGTTGCTGAGTATGGACGAGACGCAGCAGGACACCAATGAGAAGGTGGTGAAGCTTTTGGCGAACATCTTTGACCGATTTTTCGGCGTTTGCTACCGTTTGGATGCTAAGTACTGCAACGACTGGGCCGAGCAGCTTATTGAGTTCTATTTACAGAATGCAGAGAATGAGAAGTTGTTCGAGCAGCTTTTTCGAGATTGCATTTTCAGTTTCCGCCAGGCGTATGCGGGACTGAAGTTCGACAAATTCAAGTTCAAATGGGACAAACGAGAAGCTAAGAGTGCGGATATTGCTGCATCAAGGAGGAAAAAGAAGGATGCACTTGCTGCAACAAAGAAGAAAAGGAAGGATGCGGTGGCCAAGTCGATGGTCAAGGATGTCAGAACCTTATTGGCGGATTCCACACCGTTCCGTGGGAAGTCTTCGGTATGATCTCATTCAAGTCGCTCACACAAATGCTAGTGGATAACTTGAACTCTGTCTCGTTGAGTGCGTTGAAGTTGATAATTCCGTTGTCTATGGTTGCTAGAATGATGGAACGGCCGCTGACTCCGAGTTTCAACTTGGCATCTCGCAACTTGAGGTAGTTGTTCCTCTCGATTATTCTGGAGTCGAGTTTGGATTCTCGCTCCTTTTTTTTTTTCAACCGAACCTCTTTCTTCGAAAGCTGCTGCTTCTTGTTGCTGGTTTTCTTGGGGACAGATGTTGTAGCTATCGTGGGCGCAAAGGAAAAGTTAAGCTGGTTCCACATGCTTTTAATGGCATTCAATGGAGGGAAAGGAACCCTTTCTATGTTGAGCACGCAAACCTGGAAATTTGGCATGGGAGGATTTTTCTTGCTGAATTGCTGATTAGGTTTCCACACATTATAGGTGATTTCGTATCTTTTGTCTGGAAGTGGAGGCAGAAAGAGTGACTCGAACGCAGAGTATGTGTTATTCACTTGAAGCGACTCGAAAATCAGAGTATAATTGAGATAATGCGTCCACCGATGATAAAATGAGTTGAAATTACGGGAAATCATGCCAATGGTAATGAACCAGTCTTTCACTTTTGCCCACAAACTATGCAGAGACTTCAGTTTGACTTGAAGTTCGCTCCAGCTGTCGAACTTGTAATGTTGCCGGAACTCCATGATCATATATCCAGACCTTTTAAGTAATGCATAGACCTGATACTTGTCGATTAGCTCTGGATCAGACCATAATGCCACACTGTAGAGATGAGCCATTGAGAGCTGAATGAGGGACAGATAGTCGAAGTCCACAGCATCAGACTCGATGAAGGACATGAAATCTTCGTTTGCCAAGTATGTGACCATAGACCCTCTTTCGGTTAAATAAACCGTTTCCACGGGAGTGAGCCACATGCCTTGTAACTTCTTCTTTCTGATGAAATTATGAGCCACTCCGATATCTTTGAAGAAGTTCCCTTTTGCATGGGGAACCAATGCCATTTTCTTAGACGGAATCCACACTGCGGCCAAAAACAGTTTCATATGGTGGCATCGCACACTCAGAAGAGCCAAGTACATTTGTCTTCTAGACTCTTCAAGTTTGGCATTCTGGGTATTGGATCCATCGGGATCAAAATACTTGTCTGAGCGTCTGGGAATCGATTCTGTCAGCGTATCAATAAATACTCCTCCTCCAGAAGACTTGTTTATGATGCCCCAATCGGGGAGAGCCTCGTCTTCCAAGTCCTCTGGTGAGATTGTGATTTTGTCGTTCTCATCCATCGAATGAAACAGCCGAGTTAATGTTGTAGAAGAAAGCGGAAAAAAAGGGGAAAAAGTGGTCCGCTCAATTGTTTACGATAAAAGCACTCGAAAAAGATGACTCCCACTAAACTATCGACTCTTGTGCTCAAAGAAACTGCTCCGTTTCTTCTGAATTGGAAAGTCTCCACTTAGACACCCGTGCATCCTAGGTATACAGTTGATCTCTAGAAACCAGATCAACCACCGAAGGAACGCAGCACAATGACTTCCCACGTGACTGTGGACCAACTCGTATGTATTGAAGTGAATGCTCTACTAATGGCTTCTAACAAGCCAGGCTGAGTCGATTTTTAACGATATCATCTCCAATATTGTTCGGCAAGTTTCTCTCAGTAACATCTCTCGCCATAGAACTATGGATGGCTACGTTGAAGGAGAGTACAAGGATGCTGTAGTCAATTATACGCTCAAGAACAAGGATATATACGGCCAGGATAAGGCGAAGCTCAAAACGAGCGAAACTTCCCGGTATTTTGAATGTGGGAATTGTGGGCGACAGATAGCAGGCGGGCGGTTTGCGCAGCACATCAACAAGTGTTTGGAAAGAGACCGGAGGTAAGAGAAGGGGAGAATTGGAAAGGGCAGAGAAGAGGAATTGAAGAAGACGAATTGAAGAAGAGGAATTGGAAAGGGGAAGAGGTGGAATGTGGAATTGGATTAGAAAAGAATTGGATTAGAAAAAATGGACGAGGTTAGTGGGAATACATCAGATTGGGATGTGGAATGATATCGTGGCTCAAAGCGACCTTTCTAATGGAATGGAATGGAGACTTTTAAGAACTAGAATGGTCGCTGTGAAAGTCGCTCAGTAAGTGCAAACCATACAATTTCCACACATAATTTAAATGGGTTTCAAGAGAGAAAGGTATTTCATTCGAACGAAAGTTCAGATCCCTCTAGTGTTCACCAATGCGTTAGGATTCGTGTTCGACTATTCCACTATCTTTCCTTCCCCATCATCTCACGGCCGAGATCGTCTCGCCTGCACTTTCCGTTAGCGGAACTCTTCAAATCCTCACGTGCCGGTCATTTGCTTGGAACATTTTTTTATCCATTCATCGAATTTACCAAAAGTTCCATATACTCTCCGAAAGACAATGGCGCCTCCTCCTCCAATCATCGTTGATGCGCAGGTTGTCTCGGGAATCACCGGCTCCATCTCCATCGCATGTTGGATTATCGTGTTTGTTCCCCAGATTTATGAGAACTTCAGCAGAAAGTCTTCTGAAGGCTTGTCATTGATGTTTATCATCTTATGGTTGGCCGGCGATGTCTTTAACGTCCTCGGTGCTGCCTTACAGGGAGTGTTGCCCACCATGATTATTTTGGCGGTTTACTACACTTTGGCTGATATCGTCCTTTTGGTGCAGTGCCTTGTCTATGGAAACGGAGAAACTCCGGATTTGGTCCACTTGTCACCAGCAAATCCACTCAGTGAGGATGTTTTGGAGACCGTCTTGTCCAGAGAAAGACACCATGGCGAAGAATCTGATTATGATGATAACCTAGTGATTGTAGATGATGTTCCAAGCGAGTTGAGCCCGCTCAAGGCAGCTTTTCTCAAGACGCTGATGGTGTTGCTCGTGTTTATGGCTGGTTTGATTGGCTGGTATGCTTCTTATGTCAAAGACCACGGCAAGAAGAAGTCTCCGCCTTCCGAGCTAGAGTTTGACCCATTGGCTCAGTTTTTCGGATGGCTCTGTGCTGCTTTATACTTGGGATCCCGTATTCCTCAGATTTTGCTCAATTACAAGCGCAAGTCATGTGAGGGCATCTCGTTCATGTTTTTCCTTTTTGCATGTTTGGGTAACTTGACCTATGTCATTTCTATCTTGGCCATTGACATGAGCCCCAACTACTTGTTGGTGAACTCGTCGTGGTTGGCCGGCTCGTTAGGTACTTTGGGATTGGACTTTACCATTTTCGTTCAGTTCTTCTTGTACAACGAGAATGTCGACGACGACGAGAGTGTCAGCAAGAATAGTGACAGCGAGAGACTCTTGGGCTTTTCTTCTGACAACTACAACTCGTTGTAAGCATGTTGGCTTTACAAAGAGGTGCCCCATGACCTTGTATATTATAGGATTAGTAGACGGATAATGCATGACACTATGCGGCAGAGCAGTAATGTGGATGCTACATCAGGAGAGTGGAAACAGGGTTGATGTAACGATTTCTAATTTCCTCTTAGATCAATGAGTTGGAGTTCAGAAGGTTTTCCTCTTTTCCTTGTACCAGCCTTATGATAGCCTGTCCTATAGTTTATAGTCTAGTCAAATCTACTTAGAAACTAGGATAAGGAGAACTTCAGTTCCTTAGAAGTAATCAAAGCACCTTTGGTCTGGATGACTTTCATATTCTTCCCTTGATCGATATTATCTGTTGACATGTGGTTCTTTGGCCCTATTGGTGATTCTGTATCTGGAGATAGGTTCAACAGAAAACCGATGGAAATCCTCATATGAGAATACGCTAAGGTATGCTTCTGGGGAATTCTGATAACTCCGTATTCAAACATCCGATGTCCTAGGCTGTCATTTCCCCCTTGCCCTTCACGCCAAAATTGTGAGGTGGTTCATCGGCAGATACTGATTGCACCACGAAAAGATTTTTTTTTTTTGATTTTCGATGTTCATTGGATAAGAAACGGGTAAGAGATTGGGACGGGATATTTAATGGTGTTTGGGATTGCCGATATCCATTCAACTGCTATTGCTGCAAAAGGCTGTCTAATCCGGTACCCAATTATGCACATTGATAAGAGAAGATTTCCTCTTGTTGATTATGGCCGGTGAATTCCGGTGGGCTCAGGGGACAACGCAAGAAGATCAAACCAGCTAATACAATTGATGTACCCGCTATATTTGGAGATGAGCGGGACTCCATGTTATTGAATCTCTTGCTATAATACAAAGATACAAATTAGCAGTCTAGATCCCCCCCCCCTGCGCATTCTCTCATTACCAATTCCCATGTTCGAGATATTGAACTTTATAGATCCGGACCATATTGCTAGTCTGAATTCGGAGAAAACTCTACGTTTGTGGGGAAGCGATTTTAGTAATGAGTATCTCCAATATTGTGATTTAGACTCCACACTTTGAATACTGGTTTGGGCTGACACATCCTTGCCATAAACGAAATACGTTGGTAAGTGTTGAGAAATGTGTAATTTTCAGCCAAGAAATTGTCGATTCCAATTGAATCATACACCGCTTCCCGTTATTGTTCGTGGAGCACCAATGCTACACTCGCACTAATGCGACTTTCCTGAAGTTTATGTGAAAATTTCCTTCTGGCCACTTTTAGTTGGTATCTTCTACATTTATTCTACATTTATTCTACTCTTATTCTGCTCTTACGCTGTTATCATGCCTGGAATGCCTTTGCATTTCCCAATCAGCCCTATTCCATGTTAATCTAGAAGTTATATTTTGGTGGTGGTCGGGCGGTTCATATCTTCTTCTCGCTTTCTTCGCAATGTCTACCACTACATCTTTCTTCTTTACATGGTTCTCCTCAGTCTGCTCCTCTTCAATTCTTCTGCCCCTCTGCCCCATAGTTAGCATACTCTTCTTAAATATTCCTGTCTGCGGTACCTTAAATCTGTGCAGATTGCCTTCTTAATAAGCTATCTCCAATTCGGTTTAATTGGAAATGCTACTCCCAAAGGCACCCGTTCGCCGGAGAATAAGAGCTAGCCAGGTTTGCAACCGGTGCAAGCGCCGGAAAATTAAGTGTGACAAAAACAAGCCATGCTCTACTTGTGTCAAGATGAAAACTCCGTGTTCCTATGACTCCCAATGGGCTCCTGGAGCAGATTCCAACTCCGGAAATCCTGCTACTAGTGGGAAAGGTCTGGCTGCAAGTCATTCGAACGGTTCTGTTTCAGGATCTCAAATTGAGTCTGCAGCGGAAGATTCTGGCCAACCCAAATTCAAGAATGCTTGGTCTTCCAGTGCCATTGATGAAATGATTTTGATGCCTAAGAAAGCATACGAGGATCTCCTACCGCTGCTGCTTCAGATTCCTCAAAATCAAAGTCTTGAAGTGATCGTGGCGCCCGTGATGCTTGGCGATACGGGCCAGGCAGGTCTAAACTCTAATATCGGGGTCATTCGGACCTCACTACATGATCTGAAATTCCCCGGGGTGCTTCAGTCTGCTTCGACCAATAACTTAGAGTTCGAGCCGCACATTGTGAAACTCGTCAAGAACGATTTTGTTGGTGTAAATCCCTTCCATGACCGAAATGAGCTTCTCACCTTACAAGTTCCCTTCACCAGAAGCGATCCTCTGACAGGAAAGTGGTGGCAGCACCATGGGGTGTTCTCGTGGAAGACTATACAGATCAAAGATGTGTGGCTCTCGCAGATTTTGGAGTATACTGCCAGAAAAACGGCAACCGACAGCACAGGAGCATTTAGGTCACAGAGCCCGACTAACGGAAAGGGCTCAGAAGGTCCAATTGCAGATTATCAATCTGAAAGTAGCAATTATGGTAGTGCAGATCTGCTGGGTGGTGCCAACATCTTAGGACTTGTGCTCTACAACGGTAACATTAAGGTCGACTTGAAAGCATTGGACCAGATGAAGCTCGTGTTGCCCAACAAAAGGGTGGTGTGGACGTTGGTGAAGCGATACTTTCTGGTCCTTTATGCGTTCTGCCCAGCGTTGGACGAGCGGGATTTCAGAGAGGCTATCTCCAGTGTGATTGGGGCCGAATCGTATGAGGAAACGGAGGTTGTTGTCAATATTTCCAACAAAATCGACTATATCAATTTGGCAATACTATTAATGGTGTTGCGCTTCAGTTTCGTATCTCTCTTCTCCAATCGAGAGAGTGTGAACGAAGCCATTGTTCGGTCTGATGATCCAATCTACAGCGAGCTCAAATACTTGTTGACGCATCCAATTGATATCAACGTCGTTGAGATCTGCTCAAGTTGTCTTCATCAGTTTTTGTATCTCCAGGACGTGACTATTCCACTCTTCCTGCTTGTGTTGCTTCTTAGAGCTTATCGATACCTTGCTCCGGAGGTTGGTTTCCGTGAAGATGGTGAAGATAGTCAAAGATTCAGCGGCTTACTCATAAATATAGGCTACAGTCTCGGGCTCAATCGAGATCCTTCCAATTTTCCTGGCCAGCTTGACGCAAGGAAATCGAATTTCGTTAGGAAAGCGTGGACGTTCGTTTGCATCACCGACATTATGGAAGGGTATCAGTACGGAAAGGCTATTTCAAATAACATCAATTTCTTCGATACAGCATACCCAACCGTAGAGGAGGGTGCCGAGAATATTTACGACAAGGACTTGGACAGAGCGGTGACCATGTTGTTGAACATAGGCGATTGTCTTATTGAGGGAGACATGAAACAAATGGTGGACTTGTGTTTAAACGTCCGCAAGCCGATCCATTTGTCATACTTCACGTCCTTATTGAATGTGATTGAAGCGGGCACCATCGCCAGGTTTGGCAATCTCAAAGACTACTTGCAACCGTTAGAATCGTATAATCCTGCTTACACGTGTGGAAAGTTCATGAAGGCGACCATCTTGGTGACCATGCGTATTTTCATTGTGACGCTGTTGGCTCATTTGGCTGAGTATTACAAGGCAAAACACAACAGCCAGCTCTTCTACTACTACACGAAGAAATCACTTTGTGTTATCTCCGATGAGATCATGGCAATGATGCCGTCGTTTGTCACAAAACCCGACGAACTATTTGGTGATGGAGTGTGTGTTTTAATCAACCCATTCATTATCGATGCTGTTTTCCGTGCTAACGAGATATTCATATCCAATATTCTCAGGTGCAACAATTATCTATATTTTCGTTCCAATTCGAAGGACCATGAGCTCCGCATGGCCAACGATCCCGACTACTTCACGCATTTCCAGAAAGTATCCGACTTGGTGATGCTCCTTCAGAAGTTCTGCAAGCTCTGTGTTGTCATCGAATCAGTGTTGAGTACTCGATACTACATGGCTTGGAAGGTACTCAAGTCCCACCAGAAACTTCTCAGCGCCATGGCCGAGCCAGAATTTTATGAATTAGCGGGAATAGATCCGGAACTGTCTCCCACTGAAGGTCCACATAACTTCACGTCGTCGCAGCTTCAGGAACTCATAGATATGCTTAGAAAATCTTTTGCGTTTGTGGAGAACCAAGTGAGCGAAAACAGCCATGAACTCTCGGCGGAGAAAATATGGGGCAACTCCACTAAGGCGAAGGTTCCCGTTTTCATAAACGAGTACACCAGCCATCAACAACGATCAACTTCAAGTGAGTCGGCGTTGGGAACGGGCAGCACACACTTTAATGATGTGACAAATGCTGAGTACGAAAGTTCTACGACAATAGCAACGCCAGATGGACAATTAGGAAATTCCGACATGAGCAGAATACCAGACTGGCAATTCATTGGTTTTGACGATGTGAATGCATTTAACAACGACGAGGTGGATGTATTATGGCAGCAGATGTCTTCGCAAAAGTTGCAGAAGTATGAGCAGTTGGAACGTGCTGCTTGGCAGGGATTTTTCGAAGTTTAGAGCATTTGTAATGGGTTTTGATATTTGGGGAAGTAGATGGCCAAATTACTAATTGATCAACCGAAGGTACGCACGCCTTATTCTCGTGAATATGTATGTTTCACTCACTTTGACCAGATGAACGATTCACCGACTTACCATTCATTTTCATTTCTCTGTTTCATCTTTTTCCATTTTATTTTTTTTTTTTTGCCATTTTTTTCCCCCATTAAAAATCTTCGCTATTGAAGTTATTCTCCATTTCTAATCTTTTGCCACTTTCCTGTTAGTTTATGCGGCTGGTGCATACGCTCCCTGCACCAAAGCGGAGCAGATCCCTATTGAGCTGTAAAATCCGTCTTTTTCGGACCATCAAACTGGTGAATCTTCCCGTTATTTTTCTTCACGAGTGGTGGAATTTCAAAATTTAGCGGCAAATATCGCCCTTTAAGCATCTTGTCGAGACTACGGTTGGTGAATTACCCCTATTCGTATAGTTTCCGCCTTCCAACTAAAGTTCTATTAACGAGACGGAATTATGTCTTCAGACCCAGCAATTGGGTCCACGACGTCCAATTCGGACCCAAGCACGAAGAAAAAACGTCTGAGACCCGTGGTGGTCTGTACTCATTGCCGCAAAAGGAAAATCAAATGTGACAAGCAGATGCCATGCTCAAATTGTGTCAAAGTAAACATCGGAGATAGTTGTACCTATGATCCGCATTTGGAACGTAAACCTGGCGACGAATTCAAGATGGAGTTACAGTTACCGCTTGGAAAGGATGTTAGTGGGCTGTCGGGGCCCAGTCAGGGGTTTGTGGGGCAGTTTACGGTCGAGAATGGACACTCATCGAAGAAGAGAAAGAATGGAGGTTCAGGAAGACATCAACAGGGATATGAGCCAGAAAATGGCGCTCCGAATAGTAGGGGAACGGGCGTGAATGGGCTAGGAAATGGACAGATTTCCGGTGTCAATGGGCTCAATGGCATTGGTAATGGCCTTAACAGTATTGGTAATGGCTATAATGGTGGTAATGGCCATACTGGTGGTAATGCCCCCAGTATTGGTACCAATGGGAACCGTATGAACGGACATACTCTGCAGCTACTGGGTGTACATCCAGGCCAAAATCAATTTCCGCAAATCAGCCCTGGTGGCCCTTCCCAGATTTTCAATGGCCTGGACTCCTCATTCGGAAGCGATGCAAAACCTAACTACGAATATCGCATGGTCGACAAAACTGAGCTCGAATTTCTCAAGGAACGGCTCCATAATATCGAGCGGTCACTTCTAGGTTCAGCTCCCCGTGCCCAGGGTTCGGTTTCGCTGACTTCGTCCATGGATCTGCTCGCACACTCAGTAAATGGTCCACAGAGTTCGGTCTCTCAGACTTCTGGGCCAATTTCTTCCAAAGTTCCGGTCCAGATACCTCCACTCCTGATTCCGTCGCAGGTTTCCCGGATGCTTCCGGTTGCTCTGGGACCAATGCCCAAGTTTCCTCTGGCTTCTTCTATTTCCTCAAGTGTGTCGCTGGTCCCTTTGCAGATGCATCCGCCCGGTTTCCCCATCATTCCCTATCAGTACTCTGGGAATGCATTGGGCGAGAAATCTTCACTGCCCCCGCTCCGGCAGCAGTCTCTGCTTCCACCATTGAATGTTCCGGTTAGGCAGGAAGATTCCAACGCAATAGAATCCGTGTCTAATCCGGCGTCGGTCGAACTGGTAGTGAGTCCTCCGAGCGTCAGCAGCAATGCAAACCTCAATTCTAGCACCGCGCCCAGCACTTCGACCAACTTGTGCGACACTCCCAATGACAAAGGATATCAGGGTGCAGAAGACTTCCTCATTGGAACCAACATCTACGATGACCCGAACGACACTATGAACTTCTATGAGAACTACTCCTCAGTACATTATAAGGATCCGCTCCGACGCATTAGTTTTGGTCCGTTTGCATGGTCATCATTGATGCGACGTGACAATGGGTTACGGCTCATTTGGGACTCTATCCTCGAGCAGAAAAGCAAGAGTACTGTGAAAGACGAGAGCACGGCATTGATGTTTGCTCAGCACTCTTCCGAAATCACCCAGGAGACTGCTAACACAATCCTCTCCGCTGACAAGTTCACAGACCAGCTGGAAACTCAGTTCCAGAAGCGTGCGTTGGAGACTGACGGCTACGACGACTTGATTCCCTATAACAGCATTCTCAAGGCCAGGCGAGAGAGAAATATTCAGAAGCAGAACCTCAACAGATGCACCTTGCCTCTCGGGTTGACGTTTTACGATGGCCAGATCGATCGAGAACTCCAGCTCATTGACAAAATCCAAGTGGTGCTTCCTAAAAAACGAGTAGTGTGGAAGTTGATCCATCGCTACTTCACTTGGGTCTATACGTACATGCCATTTTTGGACGAGGAGTATTTCAGAAGAGATGTTGCCCATATTATAGGGCCTCCATCAATGGAGGATGAGCCCATCAAGGATATCAAGATTGAAAAGAAATTGGACTTGGCTACGGTAGGTATTCTTCTCATTGTGTTGAGACTTGCGTACTTGTCACTCTTTTCCAATAACAGTCTGTTGAATGAGGAGATCTTGAACTCCAACGATCCTTCTCACGAAATTCAGGGTCCCAAGTACTTGATGCGTAACCCTATCAACATCAACACCATCGAAGTTGCCCAATTGTGCTTGGACCAGTTCCAAGTCTTCAGAAGGACCAATTTCACTGTGATGCAGCTTGCTCTTTACCTTCGTATTTACCACACGTATGCTCCAGAAGATGGAGATGGCGCCGATGGAGGCGATTCGCAGGTGCTCAATGCTGTTTTAATTCAAATGGCATATTCCTTAGGTTTGAACCGTGAGCCAGACGAGCAATGCAATGATTTGAAAATCAACAATCTCTCGCGGAAGATCTGGAACTATCTCGTGATGTCTGATGTCTACATGGCGTATTCGTTTGGTAATCCGATGAATACCGATGCTATCTATTGGGATACGAAATTGCCCAGCTACACCCCTGGAGGAGAGAACATCATAGATAAGGACAGAGACAGGTTCATCAACCAGCGGTTTGCCAGCTGTGGATTTTTGTTTCCTGTGTTGAGAGACTTGCTGAAGCTTTGCTTGGACATCAATTCGCGAGTTCCACTTCCGGAATTGTGCTCGATGTTGTCAAAAGTAGAGGTGGAATGGTTTTCTCGTTTTGGTACACTCAAGGATTGTATTAAATGCAATGGAAAGGGCGAGCCGTTTGCCGTGGAGCGTAACTTGAAAGTAAAGATTTACCTTGCATTCAAGGCTTTCTTATACTCCATCTATTTCCACATTTACCTATATTATGAGGCCAAGAGCTCCGAATTATCATTCTTCTACTTAAAGAAATGCTTGCTTACTTCTACTTCAGACATCATGCCACATTACTCTGCGTTATTGGGCCAGAGTGAAGTGATCAGTGACATGATCATCAATCCAACACTTGAAGTTGCAGTCCACAAGTCGAACATGGTATACTTATCAGCCATGGTGAGGGTGAACTTTATTGTCTTCCACATGAGACAAAATGATGAACACAACCGGCTTTGCAAGGAAGACAAGAGCTACTTGAAATATTTCCAACTCTTGTGCCAAGTATCATCGTGTTTGACTAGGGCTGCAGAGTACACCATCAGTGCCATCAGTAAGATCAGCAATCGGTATTACTACGCGTGGAGGATTGCAAAGGGACAAACGTTCTTGTTGAAGACAATCACGTCGACAAAGTTTTATGAGGAGAATTTCCACAACGCCCAACTGTTGTACGCGCTGAGGTATTCCACAGAGCAGCTAGAGGAGATTGTCAAGATTTGTGAGTCCACCTTGTCCAAGTATCGTCATTCTGAATTCTGTACCTACGGATTTTCCAAGCATGCAGACAAGCTCTACAACTGCAGCATTACTCCCGACAGTGTGCGTTCCGATGGTCTGCTGGGTAGTTCCAGTAGTGTTCCTACAGGAAAACTTGCCAACCTGGAGATCGACAAGTTGTGGTTGCAAGTGCTCTCAATGAAGCACGATCAGCTGTTGGCAGGAAACTATCAGGACGGGCCGGTGGACGCCAAAACGCCCATGGCGTCTACGGCGGGGCCGTATGACAAATACTATGAGCTGCCTCGGCCGAACGTCGTTGGGCTCGACACAAACACGCCAGCTCCCAACGATATCGATCGGTTCGGATATGACATGGAGATGTCCGACAAATTTGACTTGTTCAGTGATATGCCGTTTGACCAGATGTTCAACTTTCAGTAATGTTTTATGTTCACCTCTTAGGTATGTTTTAATAAATCGCAGTTTTTTATATTGAACGTACTCGTAGTTGTTGAGGATACCATCAGGCATTAATATTTCCTTGTATTTCGTTAGTTCATGCCAACTTTCAGTCAGTCATAACTTCAATAAGGACTCTAAGTTTAACTTTGACTACTACTTATTGGGCATGTTTCAATAGTATTCTAATAATCGACACTGTCTTGTATATTGTAATCTATTCGTCGTTGAAAACCACGACTGGTGACCAGTCTGGCGAAATAAATCTCTTTGTCCCCAAACTGGAAGAAATATCATTCACCAAATTTCCATCACTATCAGTCAAATCCACCACTTTGAAATTACTTTCGATTCTAGCAGGATTCGACGACTTTGGAACCACAACGGTATTTCTCCATACAGCCCAGCTGATGAGAATATTGGCAGGGTCTACATTGTATTTTTCGGCCAACTTCACCAAAGTTTCGTCCTTCAACAAGGGCGAGTTGGTGGATCCCAACGGACTGTACGCTTCCAACACAATACCCTTCTCTTTACAGTATTTCAAGAGATTTGGCTGGGGCAAGTATGCGTGCAACTCTACCTGATTCGCAGCTGGAACAATAGTAACTTGAGGTGAGGCAAGAAGAGTTTCCAAATTCTTGACAGAAAAGTTGGATACTCCAATGGCTCTGGTAAGACCCAATTTCACCAACTCTTGCATGTCGACGTAAGTGGCCACAAAGGTTCTGTCAAAGAGAATATCTCTTTTTCCACTAGGCAAAGTTGGGAAAGTGGGATGTGACTTATTTTCTGGATTCAACGCTACCGGCCAATGCATCAAGTACAAATCCACATAATCAAGTCCGAGGTTTTCTAACGACTTGTTCAATGCCTTCAATGGATCCAAATGGTTGATTGAGGCCAATTTGGTGGTGACAAAGAGCTCCGAGCGAGGTACTCCACAGTCCGCGATAGCTTTTCCTACCGGAATTTCATTTCCGTAAACTAATGCGGTGTCAATGTGTCTGTAGCCAGTTTTGATGGCGCTAAGGACGGCATTGTATACTTCTTCTTCAGTTGCTTGCCAAGTTCCAAGGCCTACTGCTGGAATGAGAGCTCCGGTGTTCAATTTGAGAAATCTGAGGTTAGAATTGAGAAGAGCGAGGAAATTGTGAATTTCATGACAAATACGTACTTTTGCATTCTTTAGATTTTTAGGAAGTGAATGGTGTAGACCGGAGTGGGTGGTGGTATTATATAATATGGGATGATGGGGGACAGCGTGGGGGACCGAATGCGGGGCACCTGTGCGATTGACGTATTGGTGCAGATCCTTAAGTATGACAGCGACAATGGGGTTTACGAACAGATGGCAGGAAACGGAAAAGAAAGCAGAGTAGAGATTTTGAGTTGAGAGAAACTACTAAGCTAGGATGATTGAGAGGGGTAGGGATTTATCGAAATTTCAGATTCTCCATTGCACTCGAGATACTCTAGTGGCATAAGATAATATTGAGGATATCCAAGAGCAGAAATCAACAGGGCAGCTTATTGAAAAGAAGCACGGTGAAGCAGAATTGTCTCATGGATGACGCAGCGGTCTCCAACGGAAGCATTTTAGAATAACGAAAGAGTTCGAGATGATTAGTTACCGGAAGCTTTGAAGCCCATTTTCTGGGTGTCTTCGGAGGCTCGATGTCTCTTGGAAGTCTTTCGGAATATTTTTCAATGTTTATCCCTAAAATTACGAAGCGTACCGAAAATATAGAAACAATAATTAAAATTCCATCGCTACTCTCGTTCCACCTGCTACAATATCAGCGCTCACTTTTTGAAGAGCGAAGAGTTAGGGAAATGACAAAAATTAATTGCCATTTAAGATTAGAAAGGAATGAGAGAAATAAATTAACGGCAGATCGATTAGTCTCCTGGTGCAACTGATTTCTCAATCGCCGTCTCCATCACCATATTCTCTCTACATACAGAAACTCGATGGCATCGCGAAATATTCATCTATAATAATCACTTCTACAAAATCTCCAACATGCTGACAGAAGGGGAAATTCAAGAGCCAATCGCCAAAAGGCAGAAGGTCGAGATCCCCGACGGTATGTCGAAAAATGCATGGAAGAAGCTTCAAAAACAGAAAAAGTGGGAGGACCAAAAGGACGAATACAGACTAAAGAGAAAAGAAAAGAAGAAAGCAGCAAGGACCCGAAAAGCCGAGCGTAAGGCCAACGGATCGGAATTGGACGATAACTATCATCTGCAAGCGAAGAAAGCACTTCCAACGTCACAAAAGCCCAGCGGAGTCAAAATCATCATGGACTGTGAATTCGACAGCTTGATGAGCGATAAAGAAATCGTATCCATGAGTAATCAGATTACAAGATGCTACTCGGCCAAAAGGCACGCGGACTACGAGGTGGATTTGGTGGTTTCTTCATTCAACAAGCGGTTGAAGGCCCGTTTCGATAAAAGTGTTCTGGACTATACAAAATGGCAGAACATGACATTTAAAGAAAACGACACTTTAGCCGAGCTTTTGCCCAGCGATGAGGAGGAATTGTCTAAATACGTTTACTTGACGGCCGACACGGAGAACGAGCTCGAAACCTTGGATGAGGGCTACACCTATATTATTGGAGGAATTGTAGACAAAAACAGACACAAGAAGTTGTGTTTGAATAAAGCCAATGAGCTCGGATTAAAGGTGGCGCGGTTGCCTATTGGGAAATATATTGAGATGAACGGCCGTCATGTTTTGGCCACGTCGCATGTGTACGAGATTATGTGTTTGTGGTTTGAATTGGAGCACAGTTGGGAGAAGGCGTTCAATGCTGTTCTTCCACCACGGAAGTTGAAGGCGAAGGAGGAGCTGGGTGAGGAGGTTGAGGAGAAGCTGGACTTGGAAGAGAAGCTGGAAGTGGAAGAGAAGCTGGAAGTGGAAGAGAAGCTGGAAGTGGAAGAGAAGCTGGAAGTGGAAGAGAAGCTGGGAGAGCAGCTGGAAGATGCATAATAGTAATTTCAAAGAATATCGATAGAAAATAAAGTAGGAACTCAACACTGTAGCACTAGGTTTTCATGTATCGTCATGCTGCAAATAAGAATTCTGATCGATGTACTATCTTTGGCTGAGCATACGCATTGTATTCTGATCTTAGTACTAGACAAAGCTTTTCTTCCTATGGATCGATGAAAAGATTTTGGCTTTCGATAGCACTTATAATTACAAATTTGAACCAGATTCCCAAGTAAACCAGATACGAATCGGCGCTAGCTTCTGAGATCCTGGAGGAATAATTCACACCAAGAGCACAATTAGTTACAATGGAAGAAAACTCACACGTAGAGTCGATCTGTACTCGGGAGTGTGGAATCTCAAGATCTATTCGTACAAGACTGTTCTTTGATTTTTTTGGCACCTGATTTTCTTACTCGGTGCTTCGTCCGTTTACTTATTGGGCCTTATTTCCGATCAATTGTATTGAGTTTCATAGTCAGCTGTGAAAATTGATGAAGTTTTCTTTATTCATCCCAGATGAGACTTTTGTCTCGAAGGTAGTAGAGAAACAAATTGGACAAGGCGTTGTTATCAATACTTGAATTCCATAAGTTTAGCGATTAACAGTTCACCCCTCATATAGTACTCTATTCTACGTCTATGATGGTCAAGCATGACATTCGAGTTCCTACTCATAGTGGAGATGTCCGAACATTTTCTTCAATAATTCTAATACCTAGTTCCCGACTCTTCAACTCCCCAAGATTTATTGCAGAATCAAAGGGCCCTCGTTAATAACCATAGAGAAGACTACCAAAGATCGTCCCAATCAAAATCGCGCCAGTTCAGTCCTTCCTAGAAATTCCGTATTCTAATCAAGTGAACCCACAACTTTATCTTGATTAATTCCAAATTCTTTCACCAAAGCTCTTATCTGCCAGATCCAGTTCTGAATTTATATCAAATCTGGTCACTGGACCTTAAAGCCTCGCTTCATTAACTGGCACACCTATTGCGCCTCCACGTGACCTTCTGCATCAATTGCATTGTGTATGCACCTCCTACGAACTAGAAGAATTCTCGCGACAAGGTGGAATGTGGCTGGTAACCTAAAATAGAAAAAAATGCTAAGAATCCGCCAGAAGCTCACCAACGGGCCGGACCTCATTCTCGCCCCCAATGTCCCCCAATAGACCCCCAAATCCTCCAAATCCCCCCAAATCCGCCCCAATAACCCCAACTCTTTCCTTATTTCCCTTCCAAAATCAACCTCGCTGCCTGGATCAATCCCCCCTTGATCCCACCTGATCCTGTGCACACACCCGTACCTCCCAAATCCCACAGCCCTAGGCACAAAATTCTACGAAAAAAAACATAGACGGCGGTGATAACGACAGGGTTATTTTTATTTAAGCGCTGTCTTCCTCTACTGCCACAAAATATCAATTAGTATTCACACAGCACGTATGTATTGATTCTGGCTGCCTGAGGCACGCTGGTTTGGCGATTTTAGCGGATTTTTGATTCCAGATAGGGGAGTTTTGGTGGAGTCAGGAGCTTGAGGTTTGCGGTGGGAAAAGCATGAATCGTGCTATAAATCGCGTGCTGAACAATTGGGATGAAGCATTTTGTTCTGATTTTTCCCTGTTTCGTTCCCGTTTGTGCCTTATATCGCCACTGGTGAAGTGTTGATTATTTAGCCGCCAGATAGACGGCAACCCCCGAGATGGAGAATTGTTGCGCATCGAAATCTTTTGATTCAGCTGGTGGCCCCGGCTGCGTAGGTAGGGCCCTCCCGGAAAGGGCCTGATCTCAAAAGACAGCTCCTAGATTGACTATGTGTTGACGAAATCGTCCTTGTATCCGTTTTTTCGACTCTACCCAAATTCCAGGACCATCATCCAATTATCCAATACTAACATCTAGAATGGTTCCTCCTCCAGCAGAAATCCGCAGAAAATTGGTCATCGTCGGTGACGGTGCTTGTGGTAAGACCTGTCTTTTGATTGTCTTTTCTAAGGGCACTTTCCCTGAGGTTTACGTCCCCACCGTCTTCGAGAACTACGTTGCTGACGTCGAGGTTGACGGAAGAAAGGTCGAGTTGGCTCTTTGGGATACTGCCGGTCAGGAAGATTACGATAGATTGAGACCATTGTCGTACCCAGACTCTAACGTCATTTTGATCTGTTTCTCCATCGACTCGCCAGACTCCTTGGACAACGTGTTGGAGAAGTGGATCTCCGAGGTTTTGCATTTCTGCCAGGGTGTCCCAATCATTTTGGTTGGATGTAAGGTTGACTTGAGAAACGACCCAGTGACCATCAAGCAATTGCAGCAAGACAACCAGCAGCCAGTCTCTTCTGCTGACGGTCAGGCTGTTGCCCAGAAGATCGGTACTCAGTACTACTTGGAGTGTTCTGCAAGAACCGGCGAGGGTGTTAGAGAGGTTTTCGAGACCGCCACCAGAGCATCCTTGGTCACCAAGGAAAAGAAGGAGAAGAAGAAGAAGTGTGTTGTCTTGTAAGCTATGATAGAACTACTTCCGACCGCTTGTCCGACGTTTTATTTCTTTGTTTCCATTCGCATTTAATTGTTAATATTGGTGCCGATCAACTGGTGATTTACAGACAGATGATGATGTGTGTATGATTGTATGTCAGTTTTTCGGTGAGAAAGCTGTAGAGTGTAGGGATGTGACTTGAATTTGTCTATGGTGCTGTTTCCGTGTTGTATGTTATTGCACTTCAAAGAAAGATCTGTGGTTTTTTATCATGTAGAAAAGTCCTCTTAATAGTATAAGATATCGGCGAACTGTTTGGGTGCAAAATCTGGGGTGGATGCTGAACAGGAAGCCAGATTCACAAAAAAAAAAAAAAAACCTAAGCTGGCTTCACTGGTTTGACTATAGTCCGTCACATTAAACTAGAATAGACAATTTAGCAAAATATCAAGAACAATAACCCGTTTATTCCGGCTATTTTCCAACCACTACAGACGAAGTTCGCCAGTTATCTCAACTTCACGATAGCAATTCTTGCGACTGCTACACTCATAAACAAGACGCACACACTCTGAGCAAAAAAAGTGCCCCCGTCCAAGAGAAACACACCTCCAACTCGCGGGATCTTGACACAAAATAGGAGACCAGGCATCACGGAACACTTGACATGCTGCTGAATAATGGCCGCAATAGCACCTTCAATGCTTAGCAATGTTTCAGTTGTGATTACTGACGAAACTAAGAAAAAACTAAACACCAAAAAGAGATTCACATTCAACCCATCAGTCTTATATATGTCACCATACGAGGGACCACTGCAGGTTGTACTGAGGATAGTACTTACCTAGGGCTCTGGGCTACATGAAATCGACATGGAAATGTTATTCCGAATTATCAGCAGTTCTAATGATGGTTAGCAGTTGTGAATTTCCCATCAACAGGAAATCTTCAAACTCTGTTGGAATTTTGGAATGCCAACTGCCTTCTTTCAAAGTTCTTCTGCACCCAAATTGTTCCGCTACGATTACATCCACACTTCATGAGGGTGTTCCCCATTCTCATCCTTAGGTTGAGGATGCTAACGGTACTTTGTATTAGAGTTATCACACTTGACTCGCTTCGAAGTAGCCTGAAGGGATTTTGTACATTTGAAAGTGGTACACATAAAAGTACTTGAAAGCACCAGAGTTACATGTTTTGTCGATTGAATTCCGTTGGTCTCCTGTCTACGATTTTACATGCTTTCGTAATAAGCTCTCCGAATCTATTTCATGCTTGGAGGGATAGTACAGACGTGAAGAGAATGCAACCAAACTATACTACAGGTTCGATGGTAACAATCCATGAGACAATTATCCATCACTCTTTGCAAGTACATATTCTATAATATTTGGATTGTAGTTCTAAAATATGTAATTGTTAAACCACTATGTACCAATGTCAATGTCCAGTAATGTTTCTTTCCCTGGTTGATCGTAGGAGTCGATTACCCGATAGATGGCTAATCCCGAATAAATGGACTGAATATATCTTGGCAACGTTCATCCTCCCCTTGATAGTACCCCTATTTTTTTCTGCAGCCACCTAGGTGTCCCCTCCTCTCCATTTATATATGAGTGTCTACGATCTAATACTTCTTGATGGGAAATAATCACATTCGACAATGACGCTCGCCATAAATCCACCATTGCTTAGACTCAATTGACTCTTCATTTTTATATCCGATTTTTGCTCCACGCATCGTCTCATCCTAGTGCTTTTCAACCATCTTCAATTTTCTCAGATTCCATATTCCTTTAAAAATCAAAAGTTGCGATAATTTACGAATCTACACCAACTACCAAAAACTAAACTGAAAAGTAACGGAGATAATCTAATAGGAGCAATTGTACTTAAGCATCTACTTCATAACTTACCTATTGCCACAAGTTTGCAAGTCTACGCAGAATTTCTCGCTGAAGAAAACCTTCCTCGATCCTGCGGCAGTGGTTCACCGAAATGCCGATTAGAGTACATAGAACTCCAAGAAAACAAAGGATATAGCCAAACCGAGAAACTTGCAACAGACGAAAACCCAAAATCCCTAATGCAAACACTCAGAAATGAACATAAATGCAGCTACCGTAAGACCTACATATCCGTAAACAATTTTTTCATTCCCTTCTCAACTGGTCCTCATGTATTTGTCTAATGGACGCAGTCCTCCACACAATTCTCATATCTACTCCGATTAGGAAGTAATGTTGAATTGGTGCAGGCAGATGTAAACAAACAGAAAAGTATGGAGATGACCTAAAGAAGACGGTGACCCCGTACTTCAACCACGGTTCTCTTAGGAGAGTTTTATCGTTGCAGGGAACATTCATCTGTGTATCTTCCAGTCATTCAGAAATAGAACTTGATCTATCCAATTCCCATCAAAGTCATTTCTGGCCCAGACATTGGTACTTTAATTCATCATGTCCAAGTTAGACACCCTCCTTGCGATGGTTGATCGCTTGAGTTCCAAATCCGACCACATTTTCGCTTCCATATGCGAATCCAATGATCTTATTGGTCTGATTCTCGAAGTGAATGGTTCCATTGCTTCTGCTGACTCGGAAATCGATACAATGACCGATCTCATCAATAAGAACAACCTCTGTCTCAACGAGTTCGAAAAACTCCACGAAAAGTCGTTTTTCTTGGACTCTAATCTCCACCTCAACCAGATGTACACGAACGAGACCAGTTTGGGCAATTTGAGAAAAGAATATTCATATCTTCTATCTTCATTTAGCCATCTTAATATGCGACACTTGAACCCAGCTCCTGTGGTGGAGCCTGTTGATGGGGAGGCAAGGACGTTAAAAAATGTCATTTCCATTTCCAACTTGGAGTTGAAGCCAATTCGGTGCCGCAATGCAAAAGTAACCAAGCAGAAGTCTCGCTACAGACTCTCGGCAGCATATACGCTCAATCCTTTGAGAGGCAATTCCTCTCGTAATGTTCTGAAGAGCTCTCACGACACTAATTACTCGAGTTTGATGGATAGCAAAGGTTTCGACTCATCAGAAACTTCAATGGACCAACTTCTGTCAAAATCGATACATTTGGATGCCAATAATTACACCGATGATCTAGAAAACACCCCTGACATCCTGCCAAAGGCAGAAAGACTGCTCACTTTTGGCGCATTGGGTCCCGTCGATATGAATATCGTCAATCTCGACGAATTGGAAGAGTACGATTTCAATCTCTCCGATATGTCGCCGTCTTCGTCGGAAGAACTTGATAATTTCCATAAATATCTTCGCCAGTCTCGGGTGGATCTAAGAACGGCATTTCCAGCACCGCTACAGAAATCTACTTCTCACGAATCGGTATTTTCTGATGCCAACATTCCCACTGCACCACCTACTGCCAAATTTCATAATCCGGCCATAATGTTGACTTCACATGCTAAGGAGTCTATTAATCAACCTACGGTGGAGGCGATTTACTCGAGCTCAATCAAATCAGGTTCGTTTGATGTTCTTCCTGGATTGTCTAATTTCCGAGAACATTCCAAGCGATTGCTTAACGAGGTACGGCCAATGGACATTCCCGAGTCACCTACCAAACACAAGCCGGTGACACCCAGACGAAATTCAAACTTCACCATCTTCAACCTCTTGAATTCGCCCATGGGTTCCCCAAGGGGTATTAGAACCTTGAGTGCGCCTGCTGAGGACAATAGAAAGGGCAATAAGGACCTCGTCAGCAAATCATTTGCTTCTGGATTCATGAGCCTCGTTGCCAAGTCGGTGGAGCAACCTAAGAATGTCAAATCGGTGCATTTTTCTCCTCCCGAAAAGATCAAGAAGCTCAAGAAGGGAATTCGAGATCCAATCGAGGTCCGCAACGACGTTCAGTCCAAACGGCTTCCCCCAAACGAAAGGAAACTCCATAATGGAAGTCATTCTTCGTTGACTATTGGACCAGACAAAAGGAAAATCATCAATCACGGCGAATCATCCATTTTCAAACAACCCACCGTGATATCATTGAACCAGCTGCGACTCCAAAAAGCTCTTAACGAGCTGTTGTTTTAATAATTGGTCTATACGACTCAGTTAGTTGCAACTTAGAGAGGAAACATTCTATTAGCCACAAAGCATCAATGAAATAAATAGATTACCAGAACATGAAATATCATTATGTAGAGTATGTACTGAGGTTCTCCTGGAATTGCATCTAAATTAAATCTCTATAATACTTCTCAACTTTATGCTATTTCGTTACCATGCTAACTAAACGTTCCGGCTGCTTGGAAAAGTGTGCTGGAACTCTCACGTTGTGCTCTACCAATACTTTCCTCAATCTCCTTAGCTTTCGAGCTCTCATACTTGGAAAGGGATGCCTTCTTCTGCTTACTGGACTTCGATAAGTACGTGATCGAGGCCTTCGACCCAGATGCAACCTTGTACTGTTTGTTCACGGTGACTCCACTGAACGACTTCGTCGACACCTGAACACCTTGCTTCTCTTGGAATGACTGGAATGAAGCAACCATGGAGGGTTTTTTGAAAAGGTGGGAAAATCCGTCGTCGTCTTCATCGTCGTCTGTTTGAATTTCCTCGTGAGTCCTCTTGCTAGAAACTGGATCCAATGTCACCTGTGGAGATTGGCTTCGGGTATACAAGTTGCTCAAACTCCTGCTCTTGAGAGTAGCCAAGTCATCAAGTTCATCGTCAGATCCAATGCCGTGTTGAGCATTAGACACACGTTGGATTTCAAGGTAGTCATCATCGTCTACTTTGGAGAGGAACGACAATTGCTTCTGGACGAATGCTTCCTCGATACGAATAACTCTTTTCACTGGCGGAGCTTCCGATTCGTCCGCATCAGTGACCTGGCTGTTGCTTTCACTTGGCTTAGGTGTAGATTCGGTTGAAGAATCGTCATCCTGAAGTTCATCATCCAAAGTGATCATGTTGGGCTCCTCTTGAATAGATTCAAAGAATGCTTTGGATTTATCGTTCTGAGCCAACTTCATAAGCTTCAGGTTGGCTAGAAGCCTCTGCTTTTGTTCCTGTAGTTTCTGGCGACGGTAGGCCATCAAGAGCTCGTCTTCCTCGTCGCTGAGCTCAATATCAAAACGGTTGGCCCGAGCACGCTTGGTAAGTTTGTGGTTTTTGATGTCATCGATCAACTTTTCCAACTCTTTACGGTCCTTGATTTGGTATTGTTCCATAAACTTCTTCCTCACTTCCTCGTCGTTGAGATCAATATTGAAGTCGTTGTCAATCATTCTTTCATCTTCGGAGTTTGCTTGGTCACTGCCTTCATCCTCTGCTCCTCCAATGCCCTTCCACTCATCTTCAGATTCTTCGGCTTCTCCTTCGACCACATTCTTAATTCCTCTACGCTCCATTTCTTTTCTCCTTCTGCGAGCCTTGAGTTCCTTCCTTCTGATTTTGGCTTCGTAAAGTGCAAGTTTCTCTTTGAGAAGTTCCTGCTCTTTCTCGTTTCCATCTTCGCCGTCCTCCTCGTCCTCTTCCTGAACTGAATGAAGTGCATTCTTACTGATGAGTCGACGGCCCCTATTGATTGCTGCTGGTAAGGAATCTTCTTCGTCGGAATATGCATCTGCCTGGGTACTTTCACCTGCAATCTCTAAAGTTCCAGAAACTTGAGTGCCCGAGGGAATGGCTTGTCTTGCCGATGGGATGATTTGCGTAGCCGGAGGAAGTACTTGTGTAGCTGAGTATACCTGAGTATCCGCCTGAGTCGGCAAATTAGTGCCGTCTAGTTCCTGGGTTGCAGAGATATCCTGAAAAGAAGGCAATTCAGGCGCATGGAAGGACTCGTCCAAGGCAGATTCTGTGAACGAAATGTCTGGTGCCTTTCTAGGAGCCAAATTCAGGAACAATTCATACGAGTTCGTCTCGACTTGTTCCAAGTTATGGTCTGTCAGCATTATGGATGGCTCGTCGTGACCACCGGCTCGTACTTGCATCAAATCATCATGCATCTCCACCTCGTCACTGGTGCCTCCAAACATATAACTGTCGTCATGGCGCGATGCTCCCTGCCCGGTAATTTCTGGTACATTCTCCTCGTCATCTGAAAGAACCACACGTTTTGGTCTCGATAATTTTCCGGATTCTTCGTCCTCCAGGTCATCTTCGCTGAACTCCGATTCTTCTGCGTAGGAATCCATTTCACTATCAGGGACATCTTCCTGGACATCGTGGTCGCCGTAATCAGCGTCATCATCGTCATCATCGCCGCCTTTGAGCAACATCAACTTGGCCTTCTCCTGGAGCTTTTCCTTCTTGCGGATCCGCCTAACTCTCTCCATTTCACGCTCTAACAAATTGCCCATTTCCTCTTCCTCTTTCTCAATTTCCTCCAAAAGCTCTGCATCGGGATTGCTCTGCTTCAAGTCGTTCAATTGCTTGATATTTGCAGCGCGGAGCTCATTGAATAGTTTCAAGTTCTTTTCGCGTGCTCTGGGCTGGTGGAATTTTGAATATGCAACGCTCTTCTTGAATCTGTCAAATTTTCTGCGCGAGTACTTCTGCTTGAGAACAAACTGCTGTTCTTTGGTCAATTGTGGGATATCGGTGGGAGCCGATTCTGCGGCAGTTTCGTCGCCAGAATCGTCCAATGCAATTACATTTTCTTCTCGCGTGGGAGAAGAAAGCATTTCCTTTCTGAGCCGTTGAGCATACTCTTCAATTGGATTCTTGTTGTTCTTTGCTATGGGCAGCTGCGGGTTGGTTATCATGTCTAGAACATTGGTGGTGTCGAAATCCGAGTCTGAATCCAATTCTATGTCACCCTTTCCAGCACCTAACTTCATAGGAGACGTCGTAGGACTCAGTTGCATCTGGTGGCTACTAGGACTGTTTTCTGCCTCGCTATCCGAGTCAAACGCTTCCATCAACTGCTTTACTGGATCGGTTTCTCTTTTCTGGAAAAGTGGCTGAATGGCCCGGTTTCTCTTCTGCTCGTTGAGTCTCCGGTCGATCTCATCGAGCTCCTTCTTTGTAGTGACACTCTTCTGCACCGACGAGTCCCGCGTAGTGTCTGCAGCGTCGTCTAGTTCGTTTTCCTCATCGGTTAATGTTGCATGGGAAATGTCGGCTTGAAGCTGGCGCTCTTCGTGGATGCGCTCCTGGCGCTTGAGATCCACGAGCCTGGCGAGTTTTTCTTCTCTCGTGAGCTCCTCAACGGGGCTATATTGCCCCTGAATAAGCGGCGGAGCAGTTCCCAAATTGGAGGTGCTAGCAAAGTCATTTTCGTCCAATTGTAGCTGGGGAAGTCTAATGACTTTTTGTGTAGTGGGTATTGTGCGGTCATTTTGCGTTTCTGAGGCTCCATCTTTGCTTTGGACCCCTGGACTTGAGTCCAGATGGTGGTCATCTTGTTCTCCAATCACTTGAGTACTGCCAAAAAGAAGTGAATCTTGCAAGTTGGGGATCACCTGGGTATCCAGTCCATATAATCGTTTCTTGACACGGTCAATTATAGATAAATCAAGGTCAGACATTGAATTAAGTCAATTATGAAAGAAACTTGTAGTTAGTTGTACGCGTTGTTTGTAGACGCGGTGTGGGCTTCGCGACATTTCACGACATGCCTCGTTCACGATATTGGTTGGTGGGCCGCGACATTTGAAGAATTGTTATTATATGCCGTATGTTTCCTTTTCTTTACGACATTGACTCGTTTATTGCGATATCCTCCGTCAAACGACATTAATTTCTTTGTGGGCTGCAAACGATATATCCCGTATATATTTTGACCTAGGTGCCGATCCAACATCAAAGTACCACCCACTTTCTTGTTTTCTCTTCTTGCTCGAGGTTCTCCTCTAATTTTCTCTCCTTGTTCTTCCTCCCGCATTCTTTATGTTTTGTTATCTTGTCATCTCGTATAGTCGTCGTTTAATTACACCCGCGCCCCCAACTATCACATGCCAAACTTGGTGGGAGAAATTCGACTGAATTGTTGGCGGTAAGAGGACAACGAAATGGCGAGAAAAATTAAAAGAAAGCTTCCATCAAAAATTGTTTGCAATTCGCAAATCTCACCTGCCCACGCAACCAAACAAATCCCGACACACCCCACGTTTCTGCCACTATTCTTTAGTTGGTTGGGCCTCGTGTCACGTGTCGTTGCGAGCGGACACAACCTTCATCGAGATTTTTTTTTTTCGCGCACCATATAAAAGATCCACAGTTCCGCCAACATTTTTCCAGGATCTCACACCAACACCTCTTTTTGCAATGGCACAAACTTTCTTTTTCACATCCGAATCCGTCGGCGAGGGCCACCCAGACAAGATCTGTGACCAGGTCTCCGACGCCATCTTGGACGCTTGTTTGGCCGTGGACCCATTGTCCAAGGTTGCCTGTGAAACCGCTGCTAAGACCGGTATGATCATGGTTTTCGGTGAAATCACCACCAAGGCTCAGTTGGACTACCAGAAGATCATCAGAGACACCATCAAGCACATTGGTTACGACTCTTCTGACAAGGGTTTCGACTACCAGACCTGTAACGTTCTTGTCGCCATTGAGCAGCAGTCTCCAGACATTGCCCAGGGTTTGCACTACGAGAAGGCTTTGGAGGAGTTGGGTGCCGGTGACCAGGGTATCATGTTCGGTTACGCCACCGACGAGACCGAGGAGAAGTTGCCATTGACCATCTTGTTGTCGCACAAGTTGAACAAGGCTTTGGCTGATGCTAGAAGATCTGGTGAGTTGGCCTGGTTGAGACCAGACACCAAGACCCAGGTTACTGTCGAGTACGAGCAGGAGGCTGACGGTGCTGTCAAGCCATTGAGAGTTGACACCGTTGTCATCTCCACCCAGCACGCCGACGAGATCTCCACCGAGGACTTGAGAAAGGAGATTTTGGAGAAGGTCATCAAGAGAACCATCCCAGCTGAGTTGTTGGACGACAAGACCATCTACCACATCCAGCCATCTGGCAGATTCGTCATTGGTGGTCCACAGGGTGATGCTGGTTTGACCGGTAGAAAGATTATTGTTGACACCTACGGTGGATGGGGTGCTCACGGTGGAGGTGCTTTCTCTGGTAAGGATTTCTCCAAGGTTGACAGATCTGCTGCTTACGCCGCCAGATGGGTTGCTAAGTCCCTTGTGCATGCTGGTTTGGCCAGAAGAGCCTTGGTGCAGTTCTCTTACGCCATTGGTGTTGCTGAGCCATTGTCCATCCACGTTGACACCTACGGAACCTCCAAGTACACCTCGGAGCAGTTGGTTGAGATTGTCAACAACAACTTCGACTTGAGACCTGGTGTGATTGTCAAGGAGTTGGACTTGGCCAGACCAATCTACTTCAAGACCGCTTCTTACGGCCACTTCACCAACCAGGAGAACACCTGGGAACAGCCAAAGGAGTTGAAGTTTTAAAAGAGCCAGCGCAAACTTAACAAATTAATGTGATGACTCACGACCGTGTCAGCGCTCAACTCGTCTGACAAATGTTTACTTCCACGCTCATTATTTTTTCTTTTTCTTTGCTTTAGGGATAGAGTTTTGCATTAATTGGGGTCCTCAACGGACGATTAAGTTAATAGAAGGTACACGTATTAGCTAACATATGTAGTGTTTGTTACTGTAAATTATTAGGTAAGCTAACATGTGAAGTGATGTTATTGTATGGTTCTCTTATTCCCTACATATTACTCTGTATACACTATTGCCGCTTTTCTCAATGTTGTCTTCTCATCCTGAATCTCTTTTCTTCTCGCTTCATTCCCTCCTTTTGTCTACTCACTGTGGTATTTCTTATACAGTAGCCACCCCACAGTGATTCCGATGGTCAGCCCAAGGAATATATCAAAGAAATGATGTCTGTAGTCTTGGGTTCGTGAGAAGGAAACGTAGCACGACAAAAGTAGCGGGATTATCCGCAAAAGTTGCCAAATCCACATGTTTATTTTCTGGATATGGCCGCCTTCTCCTAGCCACACGAACAAATAAAACATCACCGCAAACATCATCGAAGAATGGCTTGAAGGAGTCAGTTTCATTCCGTCAGCAACCCTTCGGAGACCGAGAGGTGCCGTACATACAGAAATATCCACGTAAACGTTCTTGTTTGTCCCCATTTTGGCCCCACACCGCTCTAAAAAATCTGGTCTCGGGTTTCCGATCCAATTCTTCAAGATATCGGAAAAAACAGCCGCAACTGCCAACGAAATCCACATTCCGACGATGGTTGCATGGACGGATTTCAGCAGCAGGGTCAATTTCCGTTTAAGGGCATGCACACCAAATATAGCCATCATGGGCACAAAAGTACATAGAATAAAAAGTTGGATTCCAGAAACTCGTTCCTGTTCGGCAAACGGATGCTGTAATCTGGGATCAGAAAGTTTGAATTCCCTGTAGAAAGGTTGTGAGCGCTCGAAGTAGCCGAAAAAGGCCACTGTGAGGATGACAACGGTAATCCAATCTTGGAAGAAAGAAGGCATGGTTATGGCTGATGAAGGAATGGGTGGTGGAGGAAATGAATCTGGAGCGGAGTAGTGGGATGTGGAGTGGTTGGATATTGGAAATGGAAATTAACAAAGGAAATTGAATCGGTGAGATCTGCCTGCGAACTCTATTCAGAAAAATCGGGACTGAGTCCAAATTAATACCCTGTGCACCAAATAGAGTTTGGGTACTTCAATATTGCTTTATAGTGCTCTCCGGATTTATCCATAGTCTAATCGGCGAACGACATTTTCTTAGCATGACCCCCTTATGAAGAGTAATCCCGCCTCGATATACGGTTGGCCGTAGTTTTCCTACATGTCATTACCGTTTGCCGATCAGCTCGCAGAAAAGCACATGGGGACTCTACAACCATATACAATTTCGATTTTCGGATTTAGTAGTCAGATTTTCGCAAGCATTAGCTACTTTGGTAGTGGAAATTGGTATGGGAATGGGACCGTTGGTTGAGAATTTCGTGGCTTATGCATCATTGCGTCTTCGCTTCTAATGTACCGGTATTGGTTCTCGTATCTGCTGTAGGCTCAGATCGGGTAAGGTTTGCTGACAGCGTATGTTACTATATAGGAAATCCGGCCTTTCTTTTTCTTTTCCTTTCCTTTTTTTTCGACATGAGGGGTTTTTGTCGTTTTTTCCGCAGGTTGGTAACATACTATTGGCTACGGTGTGTTACTTTGATTCGTAAAACGAAAAAAATACTCCAAGATACTTATTGTCTTTGCCTTTTTTTTTTATTTTTTTTGCTGCATCAATCTGTGTTCCGGAAATACCGTTAATTAACATATCTCTCCTAATGAGCTAAAGTATGACAAAGCTAGGTTTACCTAACCATTTCGCCAATTTTGCCTAAGTTGCCAAGCCTCTACTTTGCGCATGATTTTTTAGTCGGTTAAGGGCATGGGGCGGGTCGACATACATACGTCCTGCAGCCTGTGGTCACATTCAATCACCGATTCTCCACTTTCCATTGTTGATTGTAGTGACATATTAGGAGGAGAAGCAATTGAGGTGATTATGTGAGTTGACTAGAATTGGCAACTAGTAATTGTACTAAGACGGATGGAAATCAAGAGTTTGCTTACCTGTGATTGCTCTGATCATGGTTAGAGACTCGGACTCGGACGCCTCAGATGCGGGGGTCATTGCGTTATGCGTGAGTGCCGTAAATTCTGCGGATATGAAGGATCAAGGTTCCATCCCCATGAATAATCCCTAGATGAACTGTACTCCCGAACATTGAAGCCTGTATGGAATCTTCCTCCAAAATCTGAAACCCTCATGATTTCTTCTATCTGCTTGGCAAAAATTTGGAGATTGAGTTCAGGCATTTGGTTGTCAGCTGCGACAACTTTCGCAGCATTCAAAAAGAAATAGAAGGAGGTCCATGAAGAATGAACTCAAGGGAAATTGAGCAAGATTAGATACCATTCAAAACTCAATGATGCAACAGTTGAAAGTGTACCTTTCCTACGTGGTTCGATGAACGTGACGTCATTTTCCTAATTCCCCTACCCCAACTAATGGTTCAATTTTATTGTAGTTTCAGACCAATGCTATTCGAGTTATGTTCATCCGAGCACGCGCTCTGAGTAAAGAGGGTATCGAATTCCCAACTCTATGGAATTCCCAGCTGTTTTTATTGAAGTTGACAGACTTGGAGGCTTGAATTGGAGCTGCAATACAAAGGACATGCAGAACAGATTGGACGAATTGATGGGACTGAAACAAATAAAAAATGAAAGCATGGGTTGAATTTGGATTTGAATTGAATTCTTTTTTTAATTCTTTGACCTCAAATCATCTACAATCCAGAATTTATTAGCCAGAGCTTCAAGAAGGCATTCTTCTAGACGGTTTCTGGCTTCATGGTTTAATTTTTCTGAGAAGAGTGATAAGAATGAGAAACGCTATAGCGGAAACTATCAACCTCTAAACTGCCCTGTAGTAACCATTCTATTGTGGACTCGATAAACATCAAGGTTGCAGCTGGTATCTCTTCCAGAGACTGTTATTGTCGTTGTTGCTCGCTCTGCTTTTTTAAATGCATTACACAACCGCAGTGCCGATTGACATATTAGATCTACAGATAAGTGATCGTTCGACCAATTCCATAATATTTTTACTCATTCATTATTGAAATATAGTTCTCGGCAAGCATTCGTAATAATCAAGGTTCTTGAGCCAAATAAGTAAGAGCCCAATGGCCATTCCATATTCAACAGAATTGATGAAAAGAGTTTTCTACAAGCCGTAGAAGATCTTAAGGCTAACAGAGAGCGGCGCTACTTCACCCGTACAATCGAAAAGAAGAAATCTGGCAACTGGAGAACAAACTGATATCCATCACCAACCTCAGAACTACGGAATAGCTGGAATCGCCAGCAAGTCAGGAATAATATAGAATATCAAGGACAGAATAAGAGATCAGAATAGCCATTGCTTGAAGAAAAAGGCATTGGAGGTGAGTAAATAGAACACGTTACAGAGTATTATCTAATGAAATATTGGTCAATTATGTAATCTTTATCTTGTGGGGAATCTGTCTTCGATACTGATTGCGCAATTCCCATACTTGATCCATAAGTGAGCGCAAAATACAACATTGTCACATGCGGGGCGTCGATCCTCCCTTTTTTCTGAAAGTCATAGATTCAGGGGAACCGACAAGATCTACGAAGTAATGAGGAGAATATTAATCATCAAATGTAGTACAAGAATTGGCGGGCATCACTTCATGACCCCATCCTACACCTTTTAAATATCAATTATTCAATTATTAATCATGCTATAAGAACTAAATAGGAGCCCACTAATTCTTGAGCTCAGAGTCTGAAGATTCAGCCTGCTGAGTGGCGTATCTGTCAGAACCCAACTTCGTGACATCCACCTCATCGTGGTACTGCTCACAGATCTCCTCCAAGGTCTTTCTCTTGGTCTCTGGAATCAACAAGGTAGTGAAGATACCAAGCAACATGAACAAAGCGAAAATCTCCATAACGTGGGGCAAGAAACAGTTTGGCTTGTCGGCGGAACAACCGTGGTTAATCAAAGTACCAAGACAGGTCTGAGCAATAATGGCACCAACCTTACCAGAAGCAGCAGAAATACCGTGGGCAGTAGATCTGTATCTGGTTGGGAAACACTCACCAGGAACAATGAAAGTGGTGGTGTTAGGACCGAAGTTCTGGAAGAACTGGGCAAGAACGTAGAGAGCCAACTTAGCGTGGTCGGAGATCTTGTTGTAAGCAAATCCAAGAATACAGAACAAAGCGGTCAAGATGATGAAACCTCCCAACTGAACTGGCTTTCTACCAACAGTGTCGATGGTAGCAGCAGAAACCCAGTAACCTGGCAACGAACCGGCACAAACCAAAATCAAGTTACCGACAGCGGTGTTGTACAAACTCTTGTAGACGTTCTTGGAAGAAGCGTAACCGATGGTCTTCAAAATGACACCGGTGTTCAATCCCAAACCGTAGTAGGCAACGTCCAAAGTGAACCAGGAACCAGCAGTACCAAGCAAGATCTTTCCGTATTTCCACTGACCAAAGTGTCTCCAGAAGTCTCTGAAAGAAGCCTTTGGAGGAGTGAGATCGTGGGCAGTTTCATCCAAAGCGGCTTCAGCATCAGTAACCTTCTCCAAGACATCATGCTCTTTGATGTCCAAAGAATAACGAGGGGATTCAGCAATGGTCAATCTGTAGTACAATGCAATACAGCCTGGAACACATCCAAAACCAACCAAGATTCTCCACATCTGGTCATTGGCCTTGACACAGGCACCCACACACTCCTTGGCGGAGTTGGCGTGCTCCAAGTCACCCTTGTAGGCAGCAACAACAACCAAGGCAACAATACCAGCAAAAACTTGACCCAAACCCTGGTTGGAGAACACAGCAGCCATAATAGCACCTCTCCACTTGGTCGTAGAAAACTCAGAAGAAATAATAGACGACAATGGGTAGTCACCACCGATACCAATACCCATGACAATTCTCAAACAGGCAAAAATGGCAACAAAGTTGACGGCTGGAGACTCTCCCAAACAACACTGCAAAATGGTAGCGGCGATCATGATGATCAACTCGGTACCGTAGATCTTCTTTCTACCAATCTTGTCGGCCATGAAACCAAAACCAAGCTGACCAATAACAGTACCGACCGAAGTAGAAACCTTAATCAAGGTGGTGGTAGAGGTAGGGATCTTACCACCCCAGAAAGCGTAAGCCAACATACCAGAAGCCAAGTTAATAGCGAAAATATCGTAAGAATCGGTCATGAATCCAACACCGGCAATCATGATCATCTTGGTCTGGGTCCATCCGAAGCCGGCGTTGTCGATTTCCTCCAATGCCAATCTTCTTCTCTCCAAGGGATCCTCAATGTGAGCAAACTTTCCCACGTAATCCTTGAATGCGGTTTTTCCACCGGAGTTGGAAACCTGATGAGGAGCTTTAATATCAGCCATTGTATGAGTCGATATGATGGTCAAAGTCTGGCTCTGGAAACCTGGGGAGTCGCCGTTTATATACCCATAAATAATTAATTAAGTAATTTAATGTGGGCCAGCTGCGAATCTGCATAAGCAGCGAAGGAACTAGGTTCACACAGGGCCCCGCGTGGGCTATTAACGGCTTTTCCTACATCTGGATAATGCCGAATTGTGCGCCTGGCAAACTTGGTGGCATTTGGTGGTATCCATGCGAGGTTGAGTATGGCCTTTCGGCGAGATCCACCGAACGTTTGTAGGCTTCAGATGTCAAATTGCTTGTCACCCTAGTTTGACAGATATCGAAGCTTGGAAATTCTTGGGAAAAAGTCTTGGGCGTTTTTGGTAGTGTGACAGATTTCCTGAAATGCCGTTGCTTTCTTGGCTTGCACACCCACGTGGGTGCAAAAATCATCCTGGCGATGCACAACTTTCCTACTTTTTGCGCTCCCCGCGTAATGCGTGTTCTGCAGGCAGTGGGAACTCGACCACGTTTTCAGGTTTCGGCACACAACGCTTAACCATCGCCTAAGTTAGCACGTGTGACTATTTCCTAGTTCTGTGATATCTACAGTTTCGTCAAGTGCTCATGCATTAGAACACGCCAGTGATGCGTCGCTATAATAATAACCTCATAGTGTGGCTCTCCCACGTTGATTGTCTCCCTCGTAAATAGTTCGCGCTCGATTTCCGTCATTGGTAGTTGAAACGTGGGTGCAAAATGCCGAGCCCACGTTTTGCTCATCTGCTTCCGCCATGAAGGATCCAAACTCATCTCAAGACTACCCCGTGGCATTTTTTCAGCCTCTCCTTCTAGAATTACTTCGTAAGCGAATCCTTCTGAAATACGAGGAGTTGTTCTCTGATCTCCGTAAGCTCGCGTTCTTGGGCCTTGATCTTCAAGTCCTTCTCGCTATTCTCTTGGTGTAGAAACTCCACCTTGCTCTTATACTGGCCAATCATATTCTGATAGTTAAAGTTCTCGTCGTTGTACCGCTTCATCTGAGTGCTTTTGATATCATTTTCGTACTGGAGACTCTTCACCTCCTTGGCCAACTTTTGCTCGTGTGATTCGTGTTCAAATATCTCCAGTTTAAGTATCTCCACTTGTCCGTTGAGCTTTGCGATATTACTCTCCAAGTATTTGAGTTGCTCATTAGAATAGAGCTTCTCCTCCAATTCACCAACTTTCCTTTTGAGTTCCTTGTTGACATTCTTCAATGTTTCATTCTCTTGAACTGTCACCAAGTTATCCGTTCGAGCACTCTTGTATTGTCCATCACTCTTATCCCACTTTTCACGAACAATGTCGAGTTCTTCCTTCAAATGCTTCTTGTCGTTTTCTACCGTCTCGTTATGTCCACGTACTAACGTCAAGTTCATGTTTGATTCCTTTAGTTGATCTTCAACATCAGCAAGCTTATTCTCAAGTTCATTCTTGGAACGTTCAAGATTAGCATTGAGAAGGCTAATCGTTTCAATTTGGCGTCCATTCTCCTCGATGAGTTCTTTCAACAGTTCAATTTGCTTGTTGTTTTGCTCGAGTTTCCTTTCGTTCACTTGCTTTGTGTTCTTCAACAGCTCCACCTCCGATTTCAAGTCATCGTTGTGCTTCATGAGCCTTTCATTTTCACCGTTGATTTCCGAATTCTCCGAAAGAACCTCGTCTCTAACCCGAGCCAACTCGTCATTTTCGATCTTGAGTCTCTTGTTTTCCTTGATGATCTCAGTCTCCTTTTCCAATTTGAACTTAAGGTCTTCGTGAAGGACTCTGATCTCCTCCTTGTACTCGTGGATGGTGTTCTTGCGCTCACTGTAGTTGTCATTCAAGTAGCGCAACTGTTCTTCAGAGCTTTTGAGTTGGTTGCTCAACTGCTCACTCTTGTGATGCAGCTCTGCCAATTTCCCATCCAAGCTGTTCTTGTCCAACCGTAATTGCTTAATAACTTTTTCGCTGGCACGAATTTCTTCTTTCACAAGCATTAACTCGGTAGTCTTCTCCTCCAACTCTTTGCGGGACTGCTGTTCATGCCTCTTACTAATCGAAACAGCGGACTCAGCAAGTTCGAGCTTAGCATAGTACTCTTCACTTCTGTCTCTGTATTTCTTTGCAGAATTTTGAAGCTCTTCTTGCTTCTTCGTCAAGGCATCATTGTTGACATTTACACGAGCTAACTCTCGCTCGTAGTCGCCGATTGATGTTTTGACATTCGACTTTTTAAGATCGTAAAGCTCATCTTCACTGTCTCTCAACAAAGCCTTCAATCTCAACACTTCTCCCTTGGAAACGTTCAACTCCTCTCTAGTCACTTTTAGAGTCTTGGTAATGTCCTTGTAAATTTTTGCAAAGTCCCCTGACCCTGTGTATGGGTTGATTGTGCCTATACTTGAGCTTCTGGTGATGACTTCCGTTGAACTGTCCCTGGAACTGGAAACATCCAACACATTACCAAGTTTTTTCTCAAGATCTGCAATCTGTTGCTCGGCAACTTTGAACTTAGCTTCATAATCAGTGAAGCCATTAATGCCTCTAGACATCTGGAGCTTATTGAGTTTCTTCTGGAGTTCGATAGCATAGTTCTCTGCTCTTGAAACATTGGCCTCCTCTTGTTTCAAACGACTTGTCAAGTTCTTGATTTCAACAGCAAATTTTGACTCGTTCACTTGCAAAATCTTGAGATCTTCGCCATAAGCCAACGACCGTCGAAGTTCACTTCGCTTCAGGGGGCTCTCAAAGTTTTCATCAACTTTCTTCCTTAGCAAGCTGACCTCCTGAGAAAGTTTTTGATTCTCGAACTTTTCTCGCCTTGCTACCGCATTGGATTCGTTGAGCTTCAACCGGAGATTGGCAAATTCTTCCATTGTTTTTGGATCATTCCTAGATTCCGGAGGCGGCATGTTCTCTTTATCTTGAAGCTTGACTTGCAAGGATTGAATTTCTTCCTTCAATTTCGAAATCTGAAGCAGGTAGTCTGATTTGGCTCTCGATAAGTACTGGATCTCGTGCTTCATGTTCTCCAAGGACTTTTCTATGGAGGCTTTCTCTTTAATCTTCTGAGAGAGTTCGGCCCTCTCCTCTTCGATCTGCTCAAGCAATTGTACGTTCCGATTTTTTTCTTCACGAAGTTCATTCTCCAAGGGCTTCGACTTCTCAAGTTGAATATTGAGCAGCTCGAGTTTGCGTTCAAGTTCAAGATAGCGCTTGGAAAGGTCGATATATCCAGACTTTTTCTCCCGCAACTCACCTTCCAAGTATTCAACTTTCTCGTTTGCCTTCACCAATTGATCTCTCAATTTAGTAAGCTCGGACGAATTATCATCGAGCAAACGCTCCGTTTTCTTCTCGAAGTCAGCTTTCAACAGTTCGATCACATCTGCCAACTGTTTCGCTTTTTGCTCGTGATTGGAGTTTTTTGAAGCCAAGTCCGAAATTTGAGTTAGGTGTTCATCGTGAACGGATTTGTACTGATCAACTTGTTTCTGAGATTCTTCGAGCTTTTTGGAAACAATGGAATGTTTCTCCTCAAGGTCCACTGAGTTGATCTTGAGGTCATCAAGTTCTTTCGTGGTACCTGCAACTTTCGCTTCAAGTTCAGCAGTGGCCCTCTTGGAAATATCATAAGCGGATGAAATCACTTCAAAATCCTTGAGCTTGAGGTGGAGCTCATCAATCATGGATTGAGAAACATTGTTCTTCTCAGCCACTGCTGCCTTGAGTGATTCGGCACTCTTCTCGAGTTCCGCTATCTTGGATTGGGCCCTCTCATTCTCTTCCTTAGCATTTATCAGCTCAGTAAGCTCCTGTTGAAGCTTTTCTGAGGCAAGTTTGTTCTGCTCGAGGTCAAGCGTCAACTTTTCAAGTTGCTCTTCAAATTTCTCAATATTGGCCCTTGATTCATCGAGTTTGGACGTAAGGTCAGCCTTATCCTTTCCGAGTTTTGCATTCACTTCCTTAATTTCGGTAAGTTGTCTGGTGACCTCGTCCACCTTGGCACTCTGGGAGGAATGTTCTCTCTCTAAGACTAATAATTTGTCTGACTTTTCGGACATCTGAGCATTTGACTTGATGATCTCGTCTTCCAAGTTGGCCAATCTTTCCTTTAAGGAATCATTTTCGGTCATAATCGCAACTTTGGCATTCTCGGTCTCCTTAAGCTTTCCATTCAACTTTTTCAAGCTCTCATTCATCTCATTTGAGTCCAATACTTTAACAGACTCCTCAAGCATTGGCTTCAATCCAAGGAAAAGTTTAAGCCATGGGCTCTCACCCTTGTTGACAAGGTGGTCCAACTTGTCAAAGCTTCTTGCAAGTACTTGCGAAGCTCTGATGATGGCAATCTGTTTTTCTATTCTCTTTCTCGCATGTTGCCCACGAACCATAGTCTGGAATAAAGTAAATGCATTCTTCAAACCGGCATCTCGAAGCTCCTCAAGATTTCCGAGAATACCGTTCTTGAAAAACAATTTCGTGATACCAATCTTGTACAGTTCGGGATCCAACTGGATGTGTTTGAGAATGATTTCACTGTTTGTCTTCATGTTCTTCGTGAAAACAACTTCACTGGAATTAAGAATAGAGTATCTGTTGAAAAACTCTTCGAATGTCATTTTGTTGGGATATCCAGCTCTGGCGATTCTAATACCTTCCAATACACCATTGCATCGAAGCTGATGTAGAACCAATTCCTTATCAAACTTATTTGGACGCTTGCTTAAGTTTGGTAATATGCATCGCACGAAATGAGGCTCGGTGCTTTCAAGTTGCAGCATCAAGAAAGACAACTGCTCCTTGTGCTTTTGCGAAACAGTTTTGAATTTCGGTGTCTTCCCTGGCACGCGAGCCAAGTGCTCGTCATTACTAAACAACTGTCCAATAAACTGGTTCGAAGATTCTTGCAAGAGTTGTAAGATATTGTTGCTCACAGGATCAGTGTTCTTCAGAAGCCAGTTGTCGATGTTGTACTCCACTGGGCCAGCGTAGTGATTTATTATAAATCCGGACCTGACCTTGTTGGGGCGGAATGTCTTGCTTTCGCCATTACCCCAGGTTTCAAGCAACTTGTCTATGAATGTTTTCTCTGATGCCTTGGGTAATATACATTGTTCGTTCAAGATCTCCAAAACGCCCATGGGCCTCTTGGTCTCGATCAAGTCTATCGTTGGTTGCAAGTCCAAGCCGAAATCAATAAATTCCCACTGAATATCCTCTCTAAGGTATTCGCTCTGCTCTAAAATAAACGAATGATGGTTGAAAAACTGTTGCAACTTCTCGTTAGTGTAGTTAATGCACAACTGTTCAAAGGAGTTGATTTCAAAGATTTCAAACCCCGCGATATCAAGCACACCAATGAAGTTTTCCCCTGTGGTTTCTTCAGCAAGGAGACTCTTGTTGATTCGTGAAATGATAAACTGGAAAATCTTCTCATACAAGTGTTTTGCAAACGCATCCAAAGTATTCTTAACCTCTGAAGCCCTTTGCAGCTTCTGAACAAATTCCCGACCCGCCTTGACCTTTGGACGAAGAAGACTTTTAGACAATTCGTCGTCGCTTATCCCAAGCATGTTTGCAATCAAATCGATTCTTGACTCTGAGGAGAAATTGGCCTGTTCGGAATTCCAAGATAAGAAGTCGACGTTTCCAAGATGAAGAATCACCGCCAAACACGTGAATATGCTCTCAACCTCCATCTCGGAGAATTCCATGATCTCAAATGCTTCTCGAAGTAATCGGAACTCGCGTGTATCGTCCATTTGAGGCACCGATCCGGTCGACATGTTCAAGTACTTGTAGTCCAGGATTTCCGGAGTCAAATGATACTTTTCCTGTAATTCTTTCTCGTCCATTCCTTTGAGAAACTGATAGAATGCGTGGTAATTGCGTTCATCCTTCAGCTGATGCAGCACTCTAGACTTTTCCAATAAGTAGTACTCAATGGTTGCTCCGCAGATCAAGCCCAGGCCCTCGAAGAAGATCTTGATGAACTTTCCAAATCTGGATGAGTTGTTATTCTTGATGGTTTTGGCATTTCCAAACGCTTCCAAGATCGGATTGGCCCGCAAGATCTTCTCATGAATATTATGATGGTCTGCACTAGTGGAAATCGACGACAAGTACTGGATGATTTTCTTCGTGTTCTCCGTCTTTCCAGCTCCACTCTCTCCCGTTACCAAAATTGACTGATCTTTCTTGTTGGCTACCAAGTTTCGATAAGTGTTTTCAGCAATTGCAAAAATATGCGGCGGCAAGCGCTCATCCAGCAGCGCCACATGGAACTTGCTGAGCACCGCCGGCTCGTAGATGGGCAATTTTTTGTAGGGATTGATGGCCACCAAAAAAAGTCCCGAATACGTGTATATCATATCGTCATTATACCGTAAAAACAAGTTATAGATGACCGACGGCTCGTTGAGATGGGTGAGCTCGGCCATATCGTTGCATTTGTTAAATTTGGGTGGATTGCAGTTTTCCAAATGCTTATGGTCCACTTCCTGGACGATTTCCTGGGCCCCATTCTTGACGGTGACCTTGACCATACCGTTTTCGAGGTATTCGGAGATGTATCCCCGAACAAATACCTCGTCCTTATCTGGGACCCACACCCAATTATTTGTGGTGAAATCGTCGTCAGACATAGTTGGGTGAAAGACGATGGATTCGAAATGGTAAACACGAAACAGTTGGTGTGGTCACGTGATGTGATTCATTTCTGAATTCTCAACGAAGGACGGTAAGCGGAGAGTAAACACAGCCAATCAAATATATGCGCGTCAGGTGTAATGCCGTTGGAAGATTACGATTTCTGGAAGGGTTTTATCGATGGGGAAGGATGTTTTTAGCTGGCTATGCACTTTCCTGTTGAGAGTTCGAAATGCTTTCGCTTTGCTTTTATTTTCGCATTGTGTTCATGTTTGTTCGCTATTACTGTTGCCGCATTGATGTGTGCTGTGGAATTAGTTACGTAAGCAATTATGTAAGCGTGCAACCAGATTGGCAACCCAGGAAAACGCGACTGGGTGCAAAACATGCTAAAAATGTCGGAATGTGCTATGAGTGAAAATGTAGCGAATGAATAGGGAGACGACAGCTAATGCCGCCGGACGCCGCGGACTCCGCAGACTCCATGGTCTGGGCCCGTGCTTTCCATTGTGGCGCAATTACGCTCTCGCCTTGAACAGCGGAATTGGCAGTGCCCAGTCGCTATCCTGATTAGGCAGGTAGTTGGAGAATTGCGCCAGATCCAGGTTGAGCAACGGCGTTGTATACGAGGAGTTGTCGTGGAGCGAGAAGACCAGCAGTGATGTAGCCAGTGGTGGAGTCAGCGGAAGCGTGGTGTGGGAGCCGAATCCAGGCGGACGCGCCAACAAATGTGGAGACAACTCCAGTGAAAGCAGCATCAATACATCGGCAGTGTGGGCCAAGTCGGAGCCAGCCTGAATGACGAGGTCATCGGCTTGGATCACAGCGGTGTTGTCGAAAACAGCCTGCACTGTGAGCGGATGCTTGTTGGAATAATTGTGAATTACGGGTATAACTCCAAGCGCCTGGTACTTGCGCAGCAACACCTCGGAGAGCGAGGCGGTGTGGAGAAAAAGCATCAAGGCGATCTTTCTGATGGTGGCTACCGCGCCCTCGTCAAGACCCAGCAAAAATGGCCCCGTGACGGTGGGGGCCTCGTTCTCGGTGTCGGACATGGAGGACCTGCTTGAGGAACGACCCGACAACGTCGATTGCGAGCTCGAACTCATCTCCAGGCCAACCTGCAGCCGGAGAAGGTCCTTCAAGTACGACGCTGCCGACGGAACCCCGAGCATGGAGCACGCCAAGAGTGTTGAAGTGATGCTAATGAGAGAAGTAGGCACCGTCAAGAAGAAACGGTCGTAAAGCGACAACTCGCAGAAGAACCGGGCCACCGCGGTCACCGCCGACACCTTCAGCAGCAGCGGGTCCGCCAACGACCGGTTATATTTGCATGGAGTGACCTGATTGGATATTCCAGCCTCTACAATGGCCAACTGCAAGCATTCCTCCAACAGCGGGTGGCTCAACAGCCATTCGAGGGTCAGCAAAATGTGGAATTCCATCTGCAAGAACATCTCCTCGTCGTAGGCCTGGCGGCACATGATGGCCAACTCGCGGAGGGTGGGAACCCTCAGCTTTTTATCTTCATACTTGCCGGCAATCCAGAGCGCCGTGCATCCGACCAATTGGTAATGGCGCTTAAAGACAATCCGCTTGGCGCAGTAGCGGTCGATAATGTTGATTGCGAGAAAGAGGGTGGCGGGCTGCAACCGGAACAGCTGGTGCAACTCGATGAGAAAATCTAACAAGTAAGGACGCATGTACCACTCCACCTCGGGCTGTAAATCGATCATCTGGGCGTTGGCGCCGGACTGGGACTCCAATACGGCGAGCCACTGCTTGACGTCCGAGGTATATTCTGAAAGCAAAGTCTTGTTTGCTTGTGACTCGAGAACCTCCAAGAGGTAGGGGTAGGGTCTAGCCCTTGGGACGGCGGGAGGGCCGTAAGCTCTGGCCATTGGGAGCTAGAACGAAAGGAAGGGAATGGAAGGAATTGAGGTGTTGGTGGTGGCTCCCGGAGTCTTAGTGGTGGATCCTGGGTATTTAGGGTTGGATCCTGGGGGCTAAGCGAAACGGAGAATGGGGTAGATATCCGGAATGGGAGAGAAGACCGACAGGGATATGGATAGGATAGTCAGATGGGTGGAATGGATGACCACAATACGCTGGAAGTAGCGTTAACAAACACACAGAAAGGGAACGAAAACAGAAATGAGTCGGTCGTCAGCCCAAGATTCGGATGGGATGGAGGTTATAAAGGCCCGGACGCGACTGCGAAAAAGACGAAGGCACGAGCTGGGTGCAGGGAGAGAGTCGTGGTCGTGACGTTTAGGCACAGAGATGGGGAACGGGGGACGGAAATGAGGGTGGGAGGAGGGATTGGGGAAGTCGGGGAAGAATTAGGGTACATTCGATTGATGCGACGAGAATAGAGGTGTATTCCACCGTTAGAATTGTGTGGTAATCGATTGAATATTGGATTTTGTCGGTGGTGCAATTCATGAGCACAGGCCGCGAGCTGGGCCCGCGAGCAGGAAAAGGCACAATTTCCTGCGGAAGGCCCAAGACTCAGTGGGGCTACTGCCGTAAGCGCGCAGTCGCCAGGGCTACCGGACAGGGCTTCGGGGCCAGGAGCCAGGAAGATTGGTGGAATGCCTGAAACTGCTGGTTATTACTAGCAAGAGTTCCATCGGTGATGACACCTGAAGGTTGATGGATTGAATGCTAGTTCAAATGATGTTCTGCATTTATGCTTTGGATTTGCTGTGTTGGTGGATTGGCGGTCGTGATTCATCGCTGTTTCAGCTGTTTCAGTTGAGTGTACCCCCACTTCCTGGTATCCCTCCTCTCGTGCCTACAGCTAGCTTCAGTATACGAGTTCGCGCCAAATTCTGAACAGGAGGCAGCGCCGAAGTTGTGGCAGAATTGGTGCAGGCAGTGCGGCGAGTCTATTCTCTTCAGGTTTAATGGGGATGTTACTGGTAGGGTGATTGTTGATGACTTGGGATCTAGGGATAAATCTGTAGATCTAGAATACGAATTGAATCTGTGACTTTCGTTTGTTTTTCTATTAGTTATTGGATTCGTCGTTTTGTTCTTGCTTTTGCTTTCTGTTCTTTTTTTCTGGTCTGTTTCTTCTTTTTTCTGGTCTGTTTTTTCGTCTGCCTCTCGTTTTCAGCTTCTCGTTGCTCGCTTTCGCAGCCTTTTTTTTACCCTTCGTCGCGGTCTTCGCGTTGAACTTGCTTCATTTTATTTTTACGATCCAACACCATAAGTCAAGCTACAAGACGTAACTGTAGTCAGGAATGAATGCAAAACTCCTGGTGAAGAAATGGCAAATGATTCAGAATACGCGGACGAAATGTGAAAGACCTTATGGAAGTGCTAACCAGCAGCGAGTGTCATCATAAACTATCGAATTCCGCTCCACCTTCCTGGCCTGTGGCGATTCCAGCCTCGGTAAACCCTTTTTTTTGCTTTTCTTGATCGTGGCTAGTTTAGGATGGATTATGCATTTCAATCTGGTATGTCCCAAAATTGAGAAATCGCGGCTGAAAATGGATACGCCAGAGAACCGCAATGCATGAGAGTTGGAATCTCAACACTCATTCCTTTGTCTCTTTGTTTTCTATTATTACATTTTCTGGCATCCTTTGTCCTTCATTCCCCTTCGGTATTCGCTTTATTTTCTATCCTTAATCGGTGTAATTCTCCTTCTATTCTTGTGCCTTTTCTTCGCGTCGTTTTCATTTCCACCCGCGAATGGATGCGAATTCTAATTTCGCTGTTCTCATTTCATGACATTCCTACTCTATCCTTCTTCTTTTCCTATTTTGGATTTCCTCATCCTTTCCCTGTCTTTTTTTTCTTTTCTTTTCTACGTTCCTTCAATCCGGCTCTATTGAGCTATATGATACACAGCGATGCGTAACACCACAAGAATAGACAACGCCAAACCTCGCTTAGGTCCAGTGCCAGAAGTCTCCACCTCTCATCTCTCTATATGAATATTCATTCCCCTAGTATGCCCCACGGCCACGGCCGCCGTTGGCCTGGTCGTCCTGGTTCTTGATCGTCTCATCAACAGAAAGTAATAGCGTGGCAGCCTCCGTGGCTGACTGAAGAGCGTTGATCTTCACAAGCGAAGGCTCCCAGATAAACGTCTCCATGTTGTTGGACACAGACTCCTTGTGGAAATCAATTCCAAACCACGTCTCGCCCTTAGCATGAGAACTTCTCAACACATTCAAAAGCTCAATGCTATCTAACCCGGCATTCTCACACAACTGGCGAGGAATCACCTCCAACGCACGTGCAAACGCTCCGATGATGAGCTGTTGCTTTCCGGCCACCGTCTTCGAGTAGTCTCTCAAGTGCTTGGACAATTCCATCTCAATTGCTCCTCCTCCGGCAACAACAGAGCTGTGCTTGACTGCACGCTTGACAATCATGATGGCGTCATGGAGCGATCTCTCCACTTCGGCAATCACCTGCTCCGCTCCTCCACGCAAAATCAATGTACATGTCTTTGTCTCTGGGCATCCCTTGAACAAGTTGTATCGATCTCCACCAATTTGAACCTCCTCGAATTTGGCACAAGTTCCCAATGCGCTCTCTTGCACATTTGTTACCGTCGACTGCACCGATCCACCCACTGCCTTGATAACTCTGTCCAAATCTTCAGTGGCAACTCTGCCAGCACAGAAAATGTCTCTGTCGGCAAAGTATTGCGTGGCCAAATCGCCAATAGGCAACTTGGACAAAACAATGTTGGCACCGGAATCCTTGATGGCCTCCAATTTGTTGAAAATGATCTGCCATTCGGCATCAACAATGTCCTGGTAGTCTTGAACTTGCTCAACGCGCACCTCGGCGTTGTCCTTCTCTGCCTTGAGCTCCAACTCGACGTTCAAACACAAAATCTTGGGGTCTGTAAAGGTTTTGGGCTGCTGTTCAAACCCGGCATAACTGAATGTCTTCTTGAACGCCACTCCATCCACATAAAGCGAGTCTTCCATGGCTCCTCCAGGAACCTTCTTGATACCAATCATGTTTTCGTCCAAATCGGAGTCCAACGACAAAACAGCGTCCACCACCATCTTGGTGAAAAATTCGGAGTTTCTGCTGATCAACTTGGATGACATGGCGGTGGTGGCGCAACGCTCCAAAAGCTCTCTGAACTCTTGACCATCTTCCCTCTTGATGTCCACCTGGATCTCTTTAATTCGAGCCACGGCCAAGTCGCAAGCTCTGCGCAAGCCCTTGATGATCAAATGAGACGAGATTCCGTCCTCAATGAACGTTTTGCTCTCCTTCAAGAACTCTCCAGCCAAAATAGTCACCGATGTAGTTCCGTCGCCAACTTCGGCATCCTGCGCCCTTGAAATGTCCACCAACATCTTGGCGGCGGGATGCACGATGTCCAACAACTTCAAAATAGTGGCACCGTCGTTGGAAATGGTGGTTTTTCCGTTAGACGACTTGATCAAGATATCTGATCCAAATGGTCCCAATGTTGGTTTCAAAGTCTCCTGGATCGCAAGACATGCATTGATGTTATTCAAGATTTGGCCCTTGCCTTGCGAGGCGTCGGTACCTTCCTTGAGCACGACGATGGTTGGGGTTTGGTTAGAAAATGCCATGATGGTGAAGAAATTACGTACTGTGAATTTTCTTCCATACATGGTGAGTTTGTGGTTGGGGCACTACTTAGATTGGAGGTGTTGATTATGTCGAATGGGGGCTGGGGAAGTGGTTGGAGTAAGTGGGTGGGTCATAAGAGTGATTAGAAACATTTGATTTGGAATTAGTTATTTGGGGTGGATTTTTGGCGGTTTCGTCCTTTTTTTGGGCTGAGCATTAGGTAGTTGAGAAGTGGATGTAGGGATTATTACCATTGGGAAGAAATTAAGGAACTAGACAAAGATTACACGGTCAGTGTGTACTTAAGCTAAGGATACGACGATTTTTATCGGTTTCATTTTGTTTTTGGGTTATTGGGCCCGTATGTCTTAACCCTGCACTGGATGAGAGCTCAGTAGTGAGAACAAAATACAAGCAAAACTAGAAAGATTCTGACTTTTCCAGGCTCCATAAAAGTTTGCTTATTCAAAATTTCCCAAAAACCGAACTCCACCATCAAATATCCAATAAACCCCCCTCCTCCACCAAATCTCTCCTCTTACTACTACTCCATCTTTCCATCCTATACACAGGCCCGGAAAAATTTCCTACCAACTACTACCATGCTTAAAAGACTTGGGTTGGGCATCCAGCTCCAGTTCACAAGAAATGCCGCCAGAAATGTCGCCATGAAGAATGAAGTTCATCTCTCCAACAGAAGAGTTATGAGAAAAATCAAAATGGGTAAGGCTAGACCTGCCATCTTCCACCAGTTTGACACTTTGGTGGAACTTTCCGACGGATCTGTGATCAGAAGAAGATCGCAGGCTCCCAAAGACGAGTTGAGAATGATCAACGACCAGAGAAATAGTCCGTTGTGGAATCCAAAAAGAAGCGACTTGGTCACGGCCGATCCTAATGCCACAGGTAAGGTCAACAAGTTCAAGAAGAGATTCTCGCAGTTCCAGACGGAGGAGGCCGAGGAGCAAAAATCAGACGATTTCGTAGAGTTGATGGGCCACAACGTGACCGAGGTCCAGGCCGGAGGAAAGGTTCACGATAAGAAGAAGGCTAAGAAATAGACATGTACATAGTTAAGGCAGAGATGAATATCTATTATTGTTCGTTAGTCATTAAAAATGGACTGGACGTGAGGAGTCATGTAGTTGGTCCGGATCTCGCCGTCCAGGATCCCCGCGGCCATCAACTCTTTCAATGCCCATTTGATGGTGGTCCCATCCTTTTCGATAATAGCCTGGTTCAAGATCACGGTGAGACAAGTGAGGCGATTATTCTTGTCAATATATACAAGGTCATTGAACTCCTTCGGCATCTGGAAAGACTGGAATGCAAAATATGGTTTCAGCGACACGTATGCGCTCAGAAATACGATGTATAACTTGCGACTGGCTTTGTTGCTGACGTAGCCGGACAAGTATTTAAATATGGTGACAGTGAGATCTGTCAATGCTGGGTCAGTTCGCTGGAGAATTTGGAATTTCCTTACGGCCAACGTAAAGAAGCCTTGCTTCAACTTTTCCAACTGTTCTGGTTCAACATCACTGGAGGCACTAAGTGACTGTTTTGGATGCGTCAACAAAAACTCGATGGTCTTGACATAGCCTTCTTTGGCTACGTTGATATCAGTGTTTTGACACATTGTGGCCGACTGCTGGATTTTCTGTTGGCGAAGAAGTCTCTTGACAATCGTCTTGAAATCGTTGGAAGTCAAGCCGTTCTTGGTACGGAAAATGGCCTGCAAGATGCGCTCGGCGGCCACTTCATTACGTTGGAATAAGAATGCAGCAAAAAGCAGCGATAGGGTGGTCCGCAGAAGCGGGGATTTGAGCTCATGTGTCAACTTCTCGAATTTGGCAACCAGCTTGGCGTTCTGGCCATAAAGGGCCAAGAGGGAGTCCACTACTTCGGATTTTTTGTGCAAATCTTCGGGAAAATGCTGATTCGCTAGCTCCAAGGCCTTCTCCTGATCGTAAGCAGCAAGCTTATCGATGACCTTGGAAAACAAGATGATGTGCTTCTTGGCGAAATCTCGATTCCTGGCGTAGGCGTCCTTCCAAAGTTGGACACATCGCAAGATATTACCATTGTCCAAGTTTGCTTCTATAAGTTGAGCAGTTAGCACTGTAAAAGGTAGTTGGGGAATCTCCTCATTCTGTGCGATGAATTCATCGTAGGTAATGTTGGCAAAATACGGAACAACGGGGCCTCCCAACATCGATTGAATGGCACCGATTTTGACCTCAACATCCACTTCGTGGTTCTTAAATTTTTCCAAGAGCTTGCGGATTGCATACGCATGGTAGGTCTTTCTGTTTGGAGTGTTGATTGAGAGACTCCTTAGAACTGCCACAAGAGTCGCTAGATCGATGACAGCATTATGCTCAAGAAATTTTAATGCGCACAGAGTCGCCATTAGCGGCTCTCCTGTCCTCAAATTCTCCATTACTAGAATGGAAGCCAAATGTGAACCCACTTGTTGGGAATCAAGAGTGCCATTCTTCAAAACTTCGACCTTTTGGGTGTTCTTCTTGTCAAGAACACCTTCTTTGTCCATCAAGCACAAAAACTCAATGGCTCGGTCCTCTCTTCCCTTGAGTATGATTGTATTTAGCTGGTCCAATACAAACGCAGCCATCAGTTTGGATATTTTGAAGTTGGAAAAGATAGTCTTCTGTATCTGGTGGTCAGGAATCGCTAGCAAGTCATCTATAAGGGTGAATTTCTCTGCATCGTAAATTTTGAAGCAGTCCATGGTTGAATACTTGAATCTTTTTGGCGAATCAAGCATTTGGCCCATTTTGAGAAGTCTAACAGCGACCTTCAGCTCGCTCTTTTTGTCAACTATCCGTCTAGTCTCTGTCTTGGAGAGCTTTCCAGATATTCGGTTAGAGGCGGAAAATTGACGCACAAGGCGCCATCCGAAGACATTTCGAAGCATGGACAGTGTTAACTATAAAAAATCTGGTGTGCCTGCACCTATGCTCATGATGAGTAGTTGGAGAAGAGATACGAAGTCAAGATGATAGGATTGTAGAAAGAACAAAAAAAGAGAGAGGTGGAAATCATTAATGGATAATTTAATTTGTCTTTCGAATAACTCAAATTTGTCTTCCGAATAACTCAATCTTTTGCAACTGAATCGTCGTCCTATTAATATCTGTCTTCTTTACGCAGTGCTAGACAATCACACAATCCAAAGAAAGGCCATACATCACCTTCTCCACATGCTTCTTAATAAGCGGCCAGTCCTGGCGCCGTTGAACAAACTCGTAAATCTCCTCTTGGCTGAATATTCCATTGAACTTCGACAAGTCGCTCACCAACTGACCAATGGCCCTGGCGTCTTCTCCTCCGATAATGTAAATGGACCCCACCTTCTTGAGCGCCTGAAACAACGGGAAGATCATCCGTTTATTGCTCCGAATATGCGTCAAGATGAAATCGTAGTAGAGGTTCAAGTCGGAGATAAGAGTAACGGCACCATCCACGGAAATGGTGCTGCGCTTCAAAACCTTAACTATTAGCTGGAAAAACCTTTCTGCCACCTCCTGTTGGAAAACCTCAATTATCGACTTTTCTGCTGAATCGACAAGCAAGTCGATGTTATCGTCAAGAATATGCACTGCCTGTCTTGCGGCCCTTGTGGGTCCAACTGCCAAAAATGCGCTTCCTGGCGTTGGATTATAATCTGTCGACTGGAGAGTAGATAGATAGACCGCTTCGATTTCTTTGAAAAGAACATCAATTCCTGTGTTCAACCCGTCAGCAACAAACTTATCAACCATACTCTCGAGCTTCTTCTTCGACTGAAGGGAAGGATTTAGAACAGAATTCTCGTGTTTGACCACTTTTCGGTTGATCATCTCCTCCTTGTAGAAAATGTCTAGCATCTGCACAATCATGTCGGCCATGTTAATCAGCTCAAAGAAAATCACTAACGGGCCAATTGCACTATCCTCGGATTCGTCAATCAAGTTATTAAGCTCCTTGGGATTGTACTCTTTCAAGAAATTGAGTGCCTTCAGGAACCCGAGCTTCAAGTGATCTTCTCCAATACAATCAATAACATTCAGAAACTCCTCTTGCATCGTAGCATTCAAATCGGTAACAACTGCTGATATGGTGAATTCCCTGAACTGCAGAAGACGTTGGAGCGATTCCTTCGCTTCATTTAGGATGGTAAGCGCTAATTTTGGACTGAACACCTCGTTCAACGACTTGATATTCTCCGCAAGAATACGGGCCCTAGCTTGAATTTCTGAATAGTTTTCCAAGTCTTCGACCTCATTGTCTTGGGACGAGCTGCCATTAATGGCGAACACTTTTCTGAAACTGGTCAAGAAGTCGTTTTTCGTCTCCACTTTCACATGCTTCAATATATTCTGTGTTTTCTCCTGCTCTCTTTTCTGGACGTCAAGGGTCCAGTCTTGGATTTTTTTGGAGCAAAAGAGCCTGAACGTGAGTCTTTCCTCATTCATGTATTCAGAAGCGTAAGACTCGTGGGATGCATCAATTAGTTCGTGGATCAAGGTCTTGTAAGACTCTCCAACATTGTTTGATGGATTTAGTTTATCAAGAAAATCATGAGTTAGTTTGTGATACAACAATGGAGCGAATTCCAAGTAGACGTTTCGCTCTCTTGCTGCCGAAGATAAAACGAGCACAATCTCCTGCAATTGACTAGTGATAAGCTCCTCGCTCACTTTGAACATCATTGGAACTGACTGGGGGAAAATTACATCGATAATTCTGGCCTCTTCGTTGAATACTTCTGCAAGTTCTGTTATGAATTCATTCAATCTGGCCACGTTCACCTTATATGAATCTCCATCAGAAGATTCTCCCTGTAACGTCTCCTGCAAATCAAGATTCTTGAATTTTTCGGTTGTATTCATGACTTCATTGGTTTTCTCGACATTACCACCTGCCTCCACTCCATTATCAGAAAATTGAGCCGCATCTTCTGCCCATACTGTATCGCCAGGATTGTCAGTAGCACCATTTTTACTCTTCTCGATTTTCAAAAAGAATTCCGCTATGTTGAACGTCTCTGGGTTGAGAAACTTGATCGACTCGTTGTCGAAACAGGTTTTCTGCAAGAAGAAATCAATGAGTGTCTGGTCGTTTTTTAAATAGGTCAAGATTTCAACAAATTTTCGAGTGTTCTCGTAGTCTTGGATGTCGTAGTGGATTTCTAGCTCCCTCAAAACAGCGTTTTCAAAAATCTCCAACAAGTCAGTGATCTTTTGCCGCACAAACCGCCGATTGGCGTTGTCAGTATCGATGGCATTGTACCGGAGCAAGTTGGACAACATTATGGACTGATCCTGCGGCGTGTGGAAGTTCTTGAACACACGGAGTCGCTCATATGGGACATTCAGTTGTAAATCTTCGTAATATTTCTGAAGACACCTCGATATCTTGAGCACCTGGTACTTTGCAATTCGCGGAGACTGATATATGGAGTTGAAGCAAGTCAACGGATTATTCAACGACGAGAAATCGGCATGACGAATCTCATCTTTGGAAATTGCACGAGCATTGTTCCACGCTCCCATGGCAATCAATTTCAGCGTCCAAAGGTGGTAGTCATTGGCAGCTTTATGGGCATTTCTGGAAGTGAGTGAGAACAGTAGAAGGTCCGAAATGTCTAGATAGAGCGCCAAATTGCGGGCTACCAGTAGTGGAATGACCTGTGAGTTGTAGACATCAATGTCTGAATTCCAGAGCACATGAGCCATGGTTGCGGTGGCGAAGGCACTAACTCCAGGAATATGGTGGAAGTGTTGATGAATTCAGGTATATAATATAGATATGGGGGACTTGGTGTGGAGAATGAATTCATGGATTATGGGTTTCTGTTGAATTGGGTTTGTTAGAGATTTGAAATGTAGTGCAACCAGTGATTTGAAGTTGTTTTCTATATTGGTTTTGACTTTTTTGTTTTATCTGTGTTTTGGTCGGTAAGTGCGTCTGCTGATATATGGGTGAGAAGGTGGCATTTGGATACCCTAGGAATAACATGCAAATTAATTAATCAGAACAATAGTTGACTACATTTAATTCCTAAATTTCTCTTTGTTTCAAGCTTCTCATTTCAGGATATGACCTCTTTCTACTACAGTTGGCAGTAGTGACCATCACATTTGGCCATTAGCGAACCCTTAAAAGAATCAACTAGATAAAATCTGCTAAATCAACAGATACAAACTTGATCAACAAACAGATATAATCTTGTTATATTAATAAAAATGAATCCTTTTCCACCTTTTCACATATATCTAGATACCTACATCTGACGCATCCTCACCAGTCCTACATCCTCCACACAAAAAAAGCTTCAAACCTCAATCACCTCAACTAAGAGCCTTTACCTACCTACTTCCCAGGCTTTATGGGCCTCTGACAAACTTTCAAATTATCACATGCTGCTTTTCCGACTATCGCTTCTACGAAGAAGCGGCCGGTGGGATTGCAGACTCTCTTGCAAATCCATCGGTCTACCGAGACTATATACTATGAAAAGTCCTTTAGACTTCCAGTCAAACAGCGAAAAAATCGAAAATTTGGGGCCAAATGAACTGAAAGGCTCAAAGAGTTCTGGAATAGGCGCTAAGCAAAGTGTAAATAGTGGCCTTTCAGGCATGCTTATCCGATTCATCCAGAACGAGTCTCAGATTCTACGAGAGTCTATGAATATAGACGAGTCGCTCGAGACTGGACCAATTATTGATCTTTCCAAGGTATCTCTGTCAATCCGAAACCAGCTAGATTCTCAAGTGGACGATTACCAGCGGTTTCTTCTCCTTTTGACCTTCCATCCCATCAACGTTCCTCCGCATTTGATATTGCATTATTTTCTGACCATCCCGGCCATTTTGCCCCAGGAACGAACTGATTTGCTCAAGTTCTTGATATTCCACAACCTCTGGTACGATTTCTGGCTGGTGGCGGTGTCGGATGCCACCACCATGGCTGACATTGAGGATATAATCGATTTGGTCTATGAATGCTTGGTTTCGAACAACAATTTGCAACTTGGAATCTGGCAGCTATTGGCTGCTGCATATCTGGTTACCTCAAACTTGGGGCTACTCAATACTATCATCGAGAACGCCGAGTATCGGCTCCAACTTTCCAAAGGTTCAGTGGACGAATTCTACAACTATTTATTCTCCATTCAAAGTGCGCCAAACGTCAATGCTTTGAAACAAATTTTGCCTGAAAAGGAACTAGTATCAAATCTCGTGCATAGGGCCTTCTACATGAGAAAAATGGCTGCTCTAGTGCCCTTAGATGAGGTACCAACATTTTTGCATTCTCTCGACGCAGAACTCACCAGAACACCCGGATTTGCGTCGCTATTGTTATCCAGTGATGGAACCCCACAGCTTTTACTGAGGTTGGCCACATTTTTCGTGGCTGACCGCAAGTCCCATCTCAATGATTTGGACTACTTTTGCATTCTCAACACGTCACCACTTAATATGTATCTGGTTTATCTCTCAATGTGCAAGAACATTAAGAGAGGGTTCGTGAAGAGTGACAATATAATCTCATTTTTGGTGGAAAAATCGCTAAAGGATCCAGCACTAACAGAGACTTTGGCAAACAAGTTCCATCGTGCACTTAGCATCGAAATATGGACACAAATCATTCCCATGTTCATCTCAAATAACCATATTTTGCGAAAATTCAGAAAGAACCAACCAGCAAAGTTCCAGAAGGTTATCGACGCTTTCTTGGCAGACAACTCCACCTTATCAGATGAGACGCTTCTCGCTTTGATTGATGTTTCGGAGGGCCATCCCCGTATTATCCGGAAACTTCTTCGCCGGTTGAGTCCCGAACCAAGCAACCTCCATTTTCTTCTCAGTCTTGACCTTTCAGCATACAATCTACTTGAAGTCGTGAGGTATGCCCTCCGTCACCAGATTGTCAACTCGGACACTTTTTTGCTCGTGGACCGAATTTTACTTCAAACATGGGACGTGGAGTGTTTAAGTCGGCAAGCATCTGTGGCCCACTCCGAGCAAAAACAATCCAACACATTGCACAATGATGATTTCCGAATGTATTACCGGGCTTCAGCGGAAAAGGATAGGCAGGCTCTTCTTTTCAATCTCCAGGCACTAGCACAGACGATTTCACTCACATCCCCAAGTGTGACGGCGTCAATCCTAAATGGGCTCAAGAAGTTCATGGACCTGGACTCGATGACGTTTGTCAAATCCACCACAGGAAAAACATATATTTTTGATCGGCTCGTTGCACGAACCATGCATTTCATTTACAAAAATAATATCCACACGGCGAAGAAAGGCGTGATGGTGATCCGGGAGGTACTTTCCAAGCTTGAATTTGACTCCACTGTCACCCAAGCTGCACTCTTTGAACATATTGTCTACGATGACCCCGGAATTTGCATTGATATCTTGAAAAACTATAGAAGAAATAAGGCGTTCTTGACCACGCCCCTCATGGAGGCGATCCAGATTGGAATCTTGCGCAGCTGCAAGCTCTCGCCAGCTCACAGACTCGACCTTTTTGAGAAGTTTCGCGTAACGATGGTGGAGTTGGGCTTCAAGAGTAAGATGAGTGCCCGAACCATGGCTAGGTTTGGGGATTTAATATTCAAGGTGGGCCAAGATAGGGGAGACACGGAGGGACTTGGGTGGGTGGTCACCATGGGGTACGATCGCGGGGTGCCCCTAAAAGTGATCAAGAACTGGTCGAGGAAGTTGCAACTTTAGTCTATGTATGCCTGCATATCACCTTTCTCATATGAATCACCTCCAACGTAGTGTACTTGGAGGAAACCACAAACAATGGCCACTAAAACGTATGGTGTCACGGGGCCGGTATCGCTTGCTAATCCAACTCAGAATGATATTCAATTGAATGATTCATTAATTGCAGAGCTTAAGGCAAAAGGTTCCTTCGAAAGTGAGAATGCGACGAAGAAACGAGTCGAGGTTTTGTCCCTCTTTCAGAAAATGGTACAAGAGTTCGTGTTCACTGTATCAAGAAAGAAAAATATGAGCGAGGGTATGGCCCGTGATGCTGGAGGAAAAATTTTCACCTTCGGTTCATATCGACTTGGGGTTTATGGTCCGGGCTCTGATATTGACACTCTTGTGGTGGTACCCAAGCATGTGGCAAGAGAAGATTTCTTCTCGGTTTTTGAGCAAATTTTACGAAAGAGACCAGAGCTAGAGGAAATCACATCTGTTCCTGATGCATTCGTCCCTATTATTAAGATTGAGTTCGATGGCATTTCTATTGATTTGATTTATGCGAGATTGAATGTTCCAAGAGTTCCTTCTGACATGAACTTGGAGGATAAGAATCTATTAAAGAATATTGATGAGAAAGATTTGAGATCTTTGAATGGAACAAGGGTGACCGACGAGATCTTGCAATTAGTTCCAAAGCCCACAGTGTTTAAACATGCCTTGAGATGTATCAAAATGTGGGCTCAGCAGCGCGCTGTTTATGGAAATGTCTTTGGGTTCCCTGGAGGCGTTGCTTGGGCTATGCTTGTTGCTAGAATTTGTCAATTGTATCCGAATGCTGTAAGTGCTACCATTGTTGAGAAATTTTTTACAATCTATACAAAATGGAATTGGCCGCAGCCAGTCTTGCTCAAGCCAATTGAAGATGGGCCACTTCAGGTTCGAGTTTGGAATCCAAGATTATACCCTCATGACCGTCAGCATAAAATGCCTGTCATAACACCAGCGTATCCGTCAATGTGTGCAACCCATAATATTACCACTTCCACTCAGAAGGTGATCATGAAAGAATTGGAGCGTGGTGCAGAGATCATGAAAGAAATTTCGTCGGGTACAAAACTGTGGTCAGATTTATTTACGAGGCACACCTTCTTCCATGATTACAAGTTTTACCTCTGTGTTGTGGCAGGAACCCTCTCTACCGATGAAGAGCACCATAAATGGAGTGGAATGATAGAATCTAAGCTTAGAATACTAGTTCAGAAGTTAGAAGTTACCGATGGCATTTCAGTTGCTCATCCTTATGTCAAGGATTTCTCCAATTCCTATTATCTTGGTGACATGAATCCGGACCAGGTGATGAGCGCTTATGGAACATTACAGGGCGATGAAATAATCTCGAGGCTTGAAGAAGTCCAAAGTGGAACGCAACCTGACGAAAGCTCCAAGTCCAAATCAGTAATTCATCTCACAAAGCTTTTCATTGGGTTAGATATAAGTTTGATGAAGACTGGGGCAGTCCGAAAACTTGACATTCAGTACCCATGTTCTGAGTTTTACAACTTGTGCAAAAGTTGGCAGACATTTGATGAGAAGATTAACTTTATTCAAATCAAGAATGTTAAGCTATACGATCTACCTAACGATGTTTACGTTGAGGGTGAATCCCGCCCAGTGAAATCCACTAAAAAGAGAAAGAAGGACAACAATGCTGACCAGCTCAAGAGATCAAAGAGTGTTGCTCCCTCAACTCCGGCTACCGCTTGATTGCGATGATTGGATAAATACATCTTCAATTTTGGAAAGGAAGTGAGTCTTTTTAACCTTGCTGATTTGCTTGATAGAACAATTTGCATCATCATTCATCCCTAAGTTGCGATATAGCCAAGATATGAACTCTTCTCCTTTTGCAGTTTCATTGTAAAGTAGCGCATAGTAATTCCAAACCTCTCGATTGGGCTCAACTTCCCATACCTTAGCTAACGAACTTGAAATCTCTTGCTGTTTTCTTGTGTTTTTAATTGCTCTCGAATGAAAGGATCTGAATGCAATGAAACCATTAATTTTGGGTTTTCTCTTTCTTGATCTCAATCTGCGAGGAGAGTACGTCGGATCCGCGACTTTCTCAGAATTCAAAATCTCTAGCAACTCAATTGAAGGGGGAGGCAACATTGGAATGTCATTAAATTTCAAAACCCTAAAAGGAGTCTTATTTCTGCTATGTGGTGCCATTATAATGGACGGCTTCTTGAAGGTGCAGAATTAAGGGGTCTGTTTTAGGACGATACACATGTGTCAAACTGCCTTGCATATCATGCACCTTATATGTAGTAATGGTCTCAACTATATATGCCCTGTGTAATCAACTGGAATTGGTCGTACAATCTTGTGTACATGCTTCCCAAACTTTTTCCAATGAGGCCAGTTTCCACAAATTCACATGCTTCTTCATCAGTGAGCTGTAGCTGAAGTCTTTGCTTCAATAGAACACTGGTGTTCTCTCCATTATTAAAGCAAGGTAAGGAGGAATCTTTCTGCATAATCTCAACCATGTTAATGATCTGATCACTCTGTTCCCTTAAAGCAAGAAAGCACTTCTTACAAATATTCTTGAAGTGTGCAAAAAGATCACTCTCCAAGCCTCCAAGTAGGTCGACGTACTCCATCGTCAATTTAAATGGCGCTGCTTCGAAGCCAACACTTCCTGGAGAGTTAGAGAGTAAAAATCCGAAATCAATATGAATAATATGGCCCTCATTATCCAACATTATGTTTCCATTGTGACGATCCTTGATCTGGAGAATGTAACAGATTATGGAATATGACGCTAGACTCCGTGCAAAGTTCTCCTGAGCCCGCTTGTAACTTGAGGTATTGCTCCCGTTGAAAATTTTTTCAAAATAATCCTTTAATGTAAATATTCTTCTCTTTGCATTCTCTCCTTCAGCAATAGAAATTTCAGTTAAGGACTTTTTGATAGAGTGAATGGAGATCGCGTTAGTGATTGTCTCAACCAAACCAGTGTTTGCGCTTGTGATCAAAATTTTCATTCGCTTTGTCCAGCTGGGAATGTTCTTCTTGGTCCAAATGTTCGAAATCAAAGCAATCAATTGACATGCAAAAGCTTCCTGTGGAAGGTCTGAACCATTCTTAACTATTACGGAACATAAGTCCCAATTAGGCAAATGGCCATAAATACTTGAATTTCTTATCCTCTGTTTTTTCGATTTCCAATCCTCTGCAAGCTTAAAGTCATTCTCTAACTTTCTCTCACCTGCATTATCATCAGTACCTTTGAGCTCGTTGTACTTATCATAATCAATTGATTCGAACTGATCCTGTAAATCAATCATTGACTTAATAATTCTATCTTTTATTGCAGAAGATTGCTCAGAAGTAGCTTGTCCAGAACTTTCGAGTTGTTGCAACATAAGTGCAGCGATGCGCATTTGATCTGCCCTATCTTTGGCACTCACATTGCTCGAAATGTGGCTCTTGTCTGAGCGCTTGCGAGTCAAATCAAATTGAGTACCTGATTTCAAGTTTTTCAAATCATAGCTCGAACTGTCGTTTGAAATCACTTTCAAGTCACTCAAGTCGGTTTCGACCTGAAATACAGCTCTTGTCATATCTTGTTGTTCCTCCAGATCCTCAGGCTCATCGAATGAATCCTTCGGTAAATTTGGACTCCTTTTGCTATTAGTTCCTCGATTGTCAAAGATATGTTGGTTTTGTGGGTTTGACGGATCGAAGTCTAGTTCATCACTCAAGAACTCAACGAAAATTAAAAAAGGGACTCTTTCTGCAGAGTTCAACACACAAGCTTCATTCACGCTCAACTTAAGCATCTTGTGGAACTTCTTTTTCGTGCTAGTGACAGGGAGTAATTGAGGAATGTCAACTTCGGATGGAAGTAAAGTTTCATTAATGATAGACAACTCAGCACGTAGAGCTGAAAGTCTAGCCTCCTTCGGCAACTGCGATAGCCTGAGCGAAACATTCTGGAGGGCAAGAATAAACTCCGTGACCCTCTTTGAATAGTTTATCTTCAATAGTCTCTCTGGATCGGCCATTGGTGAATGAAAACCTCCAATTGACTCATGAAACTCATCACCCGAAATTGCGTCAAGAGTAACTTCAGAGGATGTTGCATGGAGAACTGGACGAACCAGAGCAATGGTGTTGGTGGATCTAAGATCTGGCATCGAGTGAGACAAATGTTGCTGATCCAGTATTCTCTTGATATGGTTACCTTTCTTTTTGAGTATTGAATCGACATCTAAACGACTTTCAATGTTCTGCATGAAATTGATTCTCTCTGTGTTCCGCAACCCATGTACACTCAGAGATACTTTTCCCCCATTAGTTTTTAGGGGTTGTTCATCCTCATCACTTGTGTAAAATTCTGAATCATCTGACACCAAAGTCTGCATTGAAAGGCGTTTAACTCTTGCAGATGATTCAGAGTGTCTCTCCTGATGAATGCTCTTCTTGGTAGTGGGTGTCTTTTCATCATCAGAGTGAACAGCCCTTGCTTCTCCCGAAAGTTTCCGGTTCTTCAAGGTTAAGTTTCGGGTAAGAGACTTTTGAAAGTTAGCTAATCTGAAAACAAATGACTTCTGTTGTCTTGCTTGAGCTTCAATTATTGGTTGCGCATAATCGTGAATCAGTGGGATACCCAAAGAAGCGGCAATTGCTCCACATAGAACCAAGGCAGGCTGCAAATTCTCACGAAACTCAAGCCTCAGAGGGTTTGCTTCAGTATTGAAAAGGATGTCTTGGAGTTTGTTGACTAGACTTCTGACCATTTGAAACGAATATGAATTGGGGTTGTCCTTCAACTCGAACACAAAAGCTTGTAAGTTCCAGAACACAATCAAGCTGAAATGAGGATATTCTTCGCTGTATTCCATTATGAACTCTTCAACGGCCATAGATGTGGTTTCAAACGAAACCAAAATTTGGAGCAATTGGGGAATCAAGAATTCAATATCATCATACTTGAATGTCTTCAATTTCTTCGTTAAGTAAAATTGGATGCCAATATCCGTTGAATACCGTCTTAGGTAATCGATACAGCTCAATAAATCAAAACTGGGAGCATCTATTGTTTTAAAGAGATCTTGGTTTTCGTTCATTGTCTAGTGCATGCCGCTGTTAAAATGTGGCCCGAAATTATCTTGAGAAGTTGAACATTATATACAGTGCGTGTATTCGAAGTCTACTTCAGTGGAAACTAGTGAAATCAAGCGCTTTCTTCGGCAGCAACAATATCATGGAGGTTCAATAATTCAGACACCATTTCCTCAGTAGAGTCATCAGCTACATTGATATCTGCGCTTATGAGGAATGGAACTTCACTTGAATTGTTCCGGACGAAGAACTCAGGCTCATAGTGATGGCCGCTCTCATTTCTCTCCTTTGCTTTTACTCGTTGGTCTTCCTCGACTTGAAATTTCTCATCCGTAGCTGCCACGTGGTCTCTCTTGTCTAATGCCATAAGTGTCTTATGCCATAATTTTCTAGACTCATTTGGAAGTTGCTTCTCAAAAGGCTTTACCTTAGGTTTGAACACCTCCACATTCGTGGTGTCAAGAAATACCTCCTTCTTTCCATCTTGTCCCTCCTGAATTTCCATGACACCATTCCACTTTCCAGTAATTGTGTACAATATTTCGGAAGTTTTGGTGTCTCTAATAACCCCTTCAATTGAATCATAGGAACCACTGATAAATCCCTTTGTCTTAAATTCGATATCAGCCAGCAAAGAGGTCTTTTCACATTTAATCAACATGTGATCACCTAATTCATATCTGAGTGTTCCGAACAATATTCCACGACAATAGACGTTCGGTTGTGTCAACGAGTAAACTTCGTTGTCGTGCTCTCCAAAGGTAAGGTGAGCAACACCTTCCATCATTGCCGCCGACGAGTTTCCTAAAAACTTAGATTTAGGAATAATAGCTCCATCTGCTCTTATTCTCTTTTCTGGAACTAAGTAAAAGTATGAAGATTCAGGAGGGTGGTGAGACGTTTGCTCTGCAAGGTAATAGGCTGAAGAATTATCTGGAAGATCATTCCAATAACAACTGTAAATCTCGCCTAGAACAGGATTCAATGGTTTCTTCACAGCTTTGGGTGCGATGTGCCAACAAGACAAGTACCATTTCACAACCAACAAGAACCGTTTGATGTCGTCTTCTGATTCATTTGCTTCAAGAAGAATTTGCGGAGTAAAGAAAGCATTTGTGATTCTCTCCAACATAGATTTCTTCTCCAAGATGAATGTTGGCAATGTGATCCTTGTCAAGTCACATCCAGGTCGTAACTGAGAGATTATACCCATCAATATGGATTGGTTCTCAGAATCAATTTCGTCGACATCATCAGCAGCTGCCAATGCTTCGGAGCTTTCGCTCTTAGGACCACCCAAAGCAATTTTGTTCTTCAATCGACCTAAGATCATTTAGGGGGATCAGGAGTACTATTCTAACGCCCTCATTTCCTTACTTCCGCAAGGAGTAAGATAAGATGTCTATATACAGTAATTACTACTGCACGACCTTCAAGTTGCTTTAACAAATAAGCAAATCAAACCATCCTGAAGAAATGGAAGCCTAAGAGTACCGACATGTATCAAAGTTAGACTCAAGCCTTCCAAGGGCTTTTGGATGGCGTTTCATTGTTCAAACAACGATGAAACTTTGTCTTATACTTAAGTGTGTTTTGGAATGTCGAGAAGGACCAGTGAGCAATGCAACCTGCAGAGCTGCGAGCATTGTTGCTAAAACTAAAGGAACAGCTACAAATTTATGCTACAGCGTTCAGCACTTTGCTGTATATTGATCTCGAAATCGTCAATTGTGAGCTTGAAGATGGCTTAGCACAATTTCTGGCTTCTTCCATGGGTCACGCAGACAATCCTGAAAACAAAGACCTCCTTGATGAGATTACTCGTTTGATAGGTGCGTGTCAGCAGATTTTGATTGAAAGAGAGTCATTTGAGAGCTCCTCATAATGACTCTTGTTTGGATTTTCCAGTACGAGCTATAGAATATTTCTAAGGTTCGTGATACATATTTACATTAGTTCCGTAGAAGGAAAATTCACGAAAACCATTTTCCGAATGGCGACTGTAGTTTCGAAAAGTCTCTAGGTTCCAGTGGCATGACACCTTCCCACTTGCCCAACCCAAAATACCGCAATACAAACTCAACGTCTCCAAATTGTCCACGGTCTCCCTGCATCACCACCGTAGGCTTGGCCAGCTGCTCTCCGTTGCCGTTTCCAAGGAGAACCTTGCGTGCAACCTCTTGAATGTCCTTGATGGTGAGTGCCTCGATCTTCTCCACCATCTCGTCTACTGATGTCACCTTGCCCTGGCACTGCACTTGTCTTCCGATATCCTCTAACGCTGCCAACTTACTCTCCACATTCATCAAGAGCGCACTGATCAATTGGTTCTTTGCTCTGCGTAGTTCCTGCTTGGTGATTCCACCTTTGCCCACGTCCTCCTCCATCACCTTAGCAAGTTCGTGCGCCACAACCTGCGCCATGTACTCGGCGTGGTCCACGTAGCACGAGATGGTGATTCCGAAAAGTCCCGAGTCACTGTACGCATGGTTGAAGCACAGACAGTTCTCAACAAACGGATACTGGTTTAAAACTCTGAACAATCTCAGAAACATGCCTTTGCCGGGCCCTCCTGCCGAGAACGACGAACCACCGCCCAAAAGCTTCTGGAGCGTAGCCAATGCATATAGTTCGTCACTTAGAAGACCAGCATTTTCAAACGCTATTTGCATGTGCACCAATTTGGGCAAGTTGGCGTACCTTGGTTCTTGATAGGGTAACCAGATCTCACCTCCAGTATATTGGGACTTTGTCTTGTGCACGGGGTTCTTGGTCGAATTGACCCAGTCGCCCAATTTAGCCTCAGCCATCTTGACAGCTGCCTCGTGGTCTACGCCCACCATGGCTACAACCGTATTTTCAGGTCTGTAGAAGGTTTGGTGGAACTTCTGCACGGACTCCTGAGTGACGTTGGGAAGTGAGTCCATCGAGCCATAAAGCGGCATTCCAAGCGTATTCTCGGGATAAGCAGCGGCATGGAGCACCTCGGGAAGAAAAGTGTCGTATTTATGAGAAAGCTCATCGAGCTCATACTCTACCGAATACTTTGCCTCCTCGATCTCCAGATCCATCAATTTGGGTTCTCTGACGGTCTCTGCTATGCACTCAAACATTTTATCGGTATCCTTGTTGAAAACTGACGCCTGGTAAAGAATCAGCTCTCGCTGGGCTCCACACATGTAGTTTCCACCCAATCTGGCCAAATCTTCCATCATCTGCACCCCGGAGCGGTTCAAGGTGGACTTCCAAGCCAAACGGTCGATCATGTGTGATAATCCGCTGGTGGCTTCTGTTTCATACCTAGATCCAGCATCTATATAAGCTCCAAGAGCGCTGAAGTGGCCTGGAGTTGAATCTGTCACGACACGAAGGCCATTCTTTAACGTGGTGAGCTCTAGAGACGATGAAGCCTTTGAGAATTTTCGGGTGAATGTCCGCGCACCTCTAGATAGCATGCTGAGGTGATGAAGGTCGGATGTTTCGAGGTGTTTGAGGTCTGAAAGGTTTTGAAGATGAACCTAGAAGAGTAGTGTGTGGCCAGAATGTGTGGACTGGGGAAACTTGGATAATGAGGTTACAGAAGGAGAACTTGGATTTTTTATGGGATTCTGGGTTTGAATGGGATCTGTCGGAGACTTCATTACAATTTTAAAAGTTCTTTTGATTTTCCTGGTGGTGTTCGTTGTTGATCTGAAGTATAGGACATTGCGCGCTTGTTTCGAGTCTTAGAAACTCAGAATAGTTAGCCTTCACTCCAGACAGGAAGGGCACGATAGATAATGGAGTTGCAAGGAGAATCTCTTTTAGGAAATTAAACTCTTCATTTTTTTTAAATTTGGGTCTTCCCTCGGTGAAACGTGTAGACAGTAACTATAAGAGCAAATGCGGTTTGAGTTAGAGATTTTTGAAGACCATACTGTAGGACTAGTTCGAAGTCAATATTCAATAACCCAGTCAATGAAACATAGAAATAAACAATTTCCATCTGTCGCTTAGAAGCCAAACACTGGCTTAGGCACATATGGCTCTTCCAAATACTTAATATCCTCCTCACTCAATTTCAATGAAATGGAACGGATAGTATCATCCACTCTCTCCACCGTATTGATTCCAATAATTGGAGTGTGGCCCTTGCTGATCACCCAAGCAGTGGCCACATTTGCCATAGATACCCCAAGCTTCTTGGAAACCTTCTCCACCCGCGTGATGATCTCATCGTCAGCGGTCTTCATCAGAGAAATGATTCCCAAAAAAATATCAGTCTCATTGTTTCTGTTGTGCTCGGACTCTGCAGCGACAGGTCTGGCCAACAAACCTTTTGCAATTGGGGACCATGGAATGCATCCGACTTTTCCAAGAATATTTTCTTGGCAATATGGAATCATTTCCCTCTCCTCCTCTCTGTAGAGCAAGTTGTAGTAATTCTGCATTGAAATGAACTTGAACCATCCGTTCTTGTCTGCAACATATTGTAACTCAGCAAAATCGGTGGCTCTCATCGATGAAGCACCAATGTAGCGGGTATATCCTTCCAAAACTGCATCATTCAAAGCTCTCATAATTTCGTGTTTTGGGGTTGACTTGTCCAAACGGTGAATCTGAAGAACGTCCATATAAGTTCCCAATCTCTCCACAGAAGCCTTGGCTCCATCAAGAATGTGCTTTCTCGACAACCCGAAACTGTTCATGTACTCGACACCCAGGATCAGATCGGGGGTAAGGAAAACGGTGGGGTTTTCGGTGTTGACGACCATGAACACCTTGGATAGAATCACAACCTTTTCTCTGGGAATACTATACTTCTTCAAGAACTTGCCCAACAACACCTCAGACTGGCCGTTCGAGTACATGTCAGCTGTGTCGTATGTTCTCAATCCACTGTCGTAGCACTTCTTGAGAATCAGCATCACCTTTTCTTCGTCTTCAATGACCCAATCGGCCCATCCTTTCAATCCAAATGACATGCATCCCACAATCACTTTCGAAACACTGAGACCGGAATCTCCGAGTTTATGGTGCAACTCCGACATTGATAGCTTGTTAATTAAAGTAGCTGGTTTGCCTCACCTTATATATTCCATTGCAGCCATGGCCTAATCTGGAAAAGGTTCTCGGACATATTCAGATTGAGAATAACTCCATGGTCGGGTGTTCCGGAAGTTCTAGGATGCGTTTTTTAGCCTTGATCAGGAAGCGATGTCCTTATTGTCCTTCACAATGTCGGAGTTATCGTGCTAATTTGTGATCCATGGGCTCGAGAATATGTGGGGAAAATGAGTGGGCCGAGTACCGAGATTGAGTGGGGACGTGAAATGGCAAAAGGGCCACGAAGTGAATACTAAGTGAAATTAGGGTTCCTAACCAATATTCTTAGGAAATACTAGCGTGGTTGTTCCTATCTTGTATTTCATGGTGGGCCTACGCCCTGGGTCCAAACGGAGACACGCAGAACCCGATAACTCGAGTGGTGCACTCTCTATATGACAACCAACAACGCTCCGTCCTTTGATATAACGTTATATCATACCCAACTTCAACTGCATAAATCTAAGAAGAGACAAGAAACTTTTGATTGCTTGCGTTTTAAATTCTTGCTCCTGCAAATAGAAGCGCAGAAGCGAATGATGGTAAGAGACGACTGTATTAAACCTCCAAGGAAGGCCAAGAAGAGCGAAATAGTTCTATAGTTGTATATAGCATACCGATTATTTCAACATCGGATACAACCAAATGGTGCAATAGTGATATTTACTCCCGCCACGTTTTGCCTTCTATTACAAATCCCCGCAATTCGACTCCGAGAACCTCTACTGAAACCCTGGAGGATAAGGGCTCAATCTTTGTCGCTCATTTGGTAAGATTAGGATTATTGCCCCAGTATTGCTATTACTGAGTCATTCGACATGATTCCAGCAAACTCTTGTATTGATTCGTGCTTGTCAGGCACTTGGCCGCCATATGATGCTTGGAAATTCCAAAATCACTGATCCAAGTCTTAAAACTTTTCGTATTCTGAAGATAGGGTCCGTATCCGCAAAATGGTGTCAAAATTATGAGCAGCACTTTTCCTAGCCCGTCGAGATATCGCATAAGTATGCACAGTTCTAAGACTGCATATGAAATACGAGTAGTCTCACAGACGTTTCTATTGTTTCCCCTGCAAAATGAAGATTGAGTCAAAAGTATTTTGAGTTATTAATAATGGAGGTTCTTGAAGGTTTTTTTGCCTTTACAATAAGATCTACTTGAATCCAGAGCGAGATATCATTGAGCTAGTGCAGAACACTCACTTCTCGCATAATCAAGGTGCAAGTTCTGTACGAAGAGTAGAAAAGACAAACCGAAAAAACCAAACAAGTCAACGTCTACAACTCATCAAAAACTGAAAAACATTATTTTACTTTTTTGATGCATTTCTTACAAGGGAATTAATTGTCTTCAGCAATCTTTTGCGAGAGACCAAACTTCACAATGGTTCTCATGACCCCACTGTAATAGTTTAGATTAGAAGAATTGTTGCCGAAGAACGTAGTTGATTCTATAAAATATGGAAGAAAGCCTCTTTAAGTAGTCAGATGGCGGACTGGATACAGTCGGCGGGCCGACGGGGCGACGATAGGCGACGATAGGCGACCCGATGAGAGCTCGAGACGGCCCGTAGATATCGTGAAGCGGCCCGGCGAGTCACTTAGCAACAAGATAACGAATCTAATAAACAAGCGAAAGGAACATTAAGGAACAAAGACACTGATTGGTGCACAATCTATTACACCGACTAGGATTTATGCTTGTCAAAGAACAAAAGAAACATAGTTGATACATTATACTCTCAAGAATTCCAAAGTCCTACACGCAAATAAATAATTCAACATTTCGACTTCTATCGCAATAAAATCTCTCCCGATGATTGCGCACCGCGGCATGGTTGCCTATATTGTTGATCAAAACAGTTGATCAATATCAATCTTGCCCAGAGGAATCAAATCCAATGACCCCTGGGCCAACAACAATTAGAACATAACAAGAAGCTCCTCTAATGCCTTCGCAATTACTTCTTGATTACTAGTACGCACCTTTTCTTCATCCAATTCGTGTTCCATTATAGCAGAATGATCGATTTTTATTTCAACCCCAGAATTGGCGACCTTCATTTTGAAACCACCTCCCAAGACTTGCTGCAATTGAGTGTTGCATTTATTACCTCCGTTGGAGCCAAAGGATACAATCAACACTGGTTTGCCAGTAAACTCACTATACAAGACGTCAAATGCATTTTTGAGCACTGCAGGGTATCCCCAATTGTACTGGGGTGCAACCACAACAAATCCATCGGCAGATTTTATCTTTGAACTCCATGATTGTATTTCAGGACTAGTGTACTTTCCCGTTTTTGGTATGAACTCCTCTGCGTCATACGGAAGGTTCCAATCCTTGAGGTCCACAATCTCAAGGTCCAACAAAGGATCACGTGCGGAAACCATCAGGTATATTACATTCCCGATTATGGGAGTGTTTCTAATCTTTCTTGCGCTTCCTAGTATAATGATGAGCTTCATTCTGATTGCTGCTGATGGTTTGCTATCTATAATCTTGATTGCTAAAATAAGAGTATTCTTTTCAGCTTAAATAGTGAACTTTATTGGGCGGAGAAGTCACGGCGTTACGACGGGAAAATACGGGAATTCGGATTCTAGTTGAGGCTCATGCAGTCTTCCTACTGCTCATGCATTAGGTAATAATAACCTATTGAACTCAACCTAGCAGGATGAATATATTATTGATATCATAAGACATTAGAATAGTATGCGATACTGTAAACTTGAGGTTGAGTATGTTGAGAAAATAGTTTAAGATTTTGTTGTCGGTCAAAAAATCCTGACAACCAGTAATGTGAATTTCGAATTGATTCCTAATAATGGAAAAGTCCTAGCGATCAGCTCGTGGAGCTGGCTGCATAAAGCTCGTGTCGGAAGCATCAAATTAAAATAGGAATGAATCTAGTACATAGTTGTTTCTGGAATTCATGAGAGAGAGGGGGGGGCTGCTATTCGATTTCCGTACAATAATGGCCTGAGAGTTTGGGGCATTAATTTATAATCAGTAAGAGAACTATTTGCATTGCTCGTGTTAGGCTAGTCATTAAATCACATCTACACCTAGAAGACATAAGAACCAGTCATTCTCGATAGTATTCACAAAGTGACATTAGAATCTGTGGGTGCAAGATCACTATAGCGAGTGCCGGTCGTGAGTTCATGTCGCATGCATTTACGAACCGATTTTGCGGTGCGAGTTGCCCAATTCTTTGCAAAAGAATTGGAAGTCCGGAGAAGCGCATATTCAGCTCTCGAAACTCCTTGGAGAAAATAGCAGTGGGGTTCTTGTCTTGATTCCTCTCCCTGTCGAGTTTGATGTCAACACTCAGGTGGTTGAATACAACTCTTGACAATATGATCGAAATTGAAGTAAGATATTTTAACAGGGAGCAACCATTACATTATTAATAACCGAAGAATGGGTCACTCCAACCTAAGAACCTGGAAATAACTGCGCCCTTGTACAACTCCCTCCCTTTATTCAAAGTCCATGAATCTTGCTTCTGGATGATAAAAAGTAGGACACAGCCAATACGCTCTTCTGATTCCATCCCACACACTATCGTCACCCTTCTTCAATGTCTGCTCTGGAACCTCCACCTCAATAAAATCACATTTTAAGCCATAGTTGCCCAAGTCGATTTCCACCAACTTCTTATACACCTCGTATATGACCTGGCGGTCCGCTCCCAAACCATTGAAGAAGGAGAATACACCGTGAGGCTTCAAGAGTCCAACAACATAATCGAAAAGTTCTAGCATGTCTTGGTAGTGTTCAGAAAAAGTGTCATAGTAAATTCCGTTGAAGTAAACTTCCCCGTTGCTGAGCAATTTCTCAAGTTGTTCCTGCCAGCGGCCTTCGAGAATAACCACATTTGGCTTCTCATACCAGCCATCGTCCTTCAACTTCTGGAGCACATCTGGGTGGGCTTCACAGATATAATGCTTAGTTGGGTTTCTGTTGTTGATCATGGTATCTATGATTCCCATCCCGAATCCGATGTTCAAGATATTAACCTCTTCTTCTGGCTTTCCATCCGCAATAGCTCCCTTGAACACGGAGTCACATCCAAGTTTCATGAGGTCAGCTTCCCATTCCATCATAACACCATCCTGGTTGGACTGCGTAACAAGTGCTCCGTTCTTGTATTCCAATTTTGAATTGAGATATGCCTCTTGGTTGTGGGAGGGGTCGAGTTCCGGTGCTGGCTCGTTGTTCTCAGGAGATTTTTCTTGTTTTGAACCATTCTCCTTACTTTGTTCGACTTCATTTAGTTCCAATTTATTTGGATCGGTAGTGCTCTGTTCTTCCTCGGCCTTACTTTCTGGCTCTCCAGTCACCAATTCTGGAATCTCACCGAACTGGTCATGTTCAAGATCGTCGGTGTCTTCAATGACCTCCATGTCATACTCACTTACCTTTCTTAAAAGAAGCTCAGCACGCACTCCAGCATCAACAATCTGATCATAAATGGAATTCTTGTTGAGCTTTCGTCTGATCAAAATGCAACCTGGAGTCTCGTTATTCACATCTGTAAGACACCAGCCTGCACCATATTCGAAGAGAGTCAGGACCATTTCGTTGACAATTTCCATCTCATTTTCAGTTAAGTCTTCAGGGAGGTGCGTGGCAATCAAGTGCAACGGGGTAGTGGTGGTGGTAGGCTCATCTTCGATGCCATTGGTGTAGTTGTATGCCTCTTCGATGGTGTAGGTAGAGGGGATCCCGCTCTTCAAGTAGTATCTGAGCTCTTCAAGATATTTAGCAGTTATTGGACGTTCCAGAAACTTACACAAGTCGTGAAGATCGGACATTTCTTGTAGTTATAGAGGTTAGGAAGTTACTGGTGAAGAGAGCAGGTGCTACCTGCAGTCGAGATGAGCATTATGTGGTGAAGGGCCAGAAGGGAACAAAGCAGAATACCACAAAAAAAGTCAGAAATCAGGGGAAAATTGAATTCCAATTTTCTCAGTAAATCGGAATAATAATTAGTTCTGCGAATTCTCTATTAGTCGGCATTCAGACGCTGAAGTGGGGAGCCCTGATTCTGGTTTAGTCTAATTTCCCACGATTACACTCTAGTCAAGAATTCTTTTTGTTTGTCCTTGATCTAAATTAACCACGAAATTCAGAATCCACGACTGACTTTTATTTTCACTATACTGGGATGTAGTGATAACGGATACTTAAGTCGTAGAATTATCTGCAGTATGATACCATAAAAGGATGTACTGGGCCAGCCTACACCCCACATATTGAAGGAAATGGTTGCATAAAAAACTGGTCGAGATGGCTGGTCGTTGACGTGCGCATATGATTTTTTTTCGGTATATAGGAGACAGGGACACACATTTTAATGTTGGCCGCCATGCATCTGTGCGCGCTCCAAACCCCTTGGAGTAAATTGACAAATGTGCCCAACAAGTGTGTTCCAGACCAAAAATGGTAAAACGGACATCTTTCTAATTTCAAGGGCTTCTATTATTTACATGTTCTATATCACGAGCGTCGAACGAGTCAAATCATAGAAGCTTGTTCCACGCATCCTAATGGAAAGTCACGTGAAGAACTAGTCTTGGCTTCCACGCGCGACATTCTACACTTTACCGAGAGGAAATCAGCGACCTAGAACCCACTAATGCAGGGTCGTTGAGCGACCGAGCAAGTGAGGCGGGAGTCCGGTAATGGAAGCTATGAACAAAAAAGTGGGGGTAACCTTGGCCGACCCATATGCTTATCTACCAAATTAAGAGAAGGACTCTTCTGGTCGGTTAAAGCCGGATTTGCGAAGGCAACTCCGTGGTTGCAACCACCCCATTCACCCTCGGAAATTCCGAAGTGCCGTTTCCTTCACGTGATTTTACCGTAGTGAGCGCGCAGATCCGGTCAGTATCATACGATTCTTGTAGCCTGATGAGACAGAATGCACGCCGAGGCAGTAATCCGTCATAGACAGCGGAAAGCTACGGTCACTATCAAATCCGGGCCTCTTATATTTCTCCAGACATGCACCACTATGTCCAAAGAATATAATTCCAGTCAGTTGGCTTCTTACTACGACGAAAACTCCAAATCCCCTATGAAAGAAATGGACCCTCTTGATCTCTCCAAGGTACAGCCAGACCTTTTCCCACGACTCGATATGTTTGAATATGGTTCTGGAGGACAGCCGTACGAGCGAATCTCTTTTTCTGGTTTCAATGACTCATTTGGCCTCCAAAATGGAATGAATGCAAGCCTCAACATGAGCAACATGAACAACCAGCCAGGCATCCCCAACTTGAATAATCACAACGACGTGAATAATATTAATCACAACAACAGCGTTAGCGCCAACAGCGTGGCTCCCGAGCCTCGTACCATGCGCCTTGGGAGCCTCCCAATGGGGATGAACGCTTTTGTAAAGAAAGAGGAAGACGACGACAACGAAGGAGTGCTGCCCAAACTTCTGAGCTCGTCAGCGCCCAAGCGGGATAAACCACGCACAAAGAGTGCTCACAACGTGATTGAGCAGCGGTACCGTAATAAAATCAACGACAAGTTCACTACCCTCCAAAACTCCGTGCCCACGCTACGGGTGATTGCTCGCAAGAAGTCCCGGTCGAGGTCGGATGACGACGATGAAGAAGATGAATATTACTACCTGCCGCCCCTGGGGCGTGAAGATCTAGAAGGGTTGGAGCCCGCTAGAAAACTCAACAAGGGTACGATTTTGGCCAAGTCGGTGGAATATATCAAGTTTTTGGAGAGAAAGAATGATCGCATGAAGTTGGAGCACCAGCAGCTCGTGGAGCGAGCCCGCATGCTAGGGATAGTGTTGGATGACACCACTGGAGATGACTCGGTGCTCAACTATGAGCGACCATCGTGATGGAGTAGCGTGGATATTCTTGCTATTTCTGATACAGAAAGCAGTGTTGAGTCAAAGTGGACAAGGCAGTGGGTAGGTGCATATGTAAGCGGGGTTAGCGCTGACGATAGTGACAATGACGTTGGCGATGAAATCGTTAGCGATGAAGTCGTTGTCGGCATGCTAGACATTCTGAATAGATGAATTAATGATTGGGTAAGAGGGCCATAGTCCAGGAGACGAATGTAGAGATTGGCTAAGCAGTGGAATTAATAACTGGCCATGATGTGGGGAAATGAGGCTATGTAACCATTTGATTGCTTCATTTTATTTGCTGTTTCTGTTCCAAATATCATGCCACCTGGTACTACAACGATTGCTACATTATAAACTGCCGTGATTGCAAGATCATTACTTTAATCGGCGCATCTCAGAGAGCAGACTGGACATGTCACTCTAGTCGACCAAGGACCATTGCCCGCATGGAATTTTTTGAGACGATAATTCATGTTGTCCCCGTGCTTTTTCTTCGAATTTATCGTGCTATGAACATTGTTTGGGAATCACCTTTTTTCTGGTCTGATTCTAGTCGTTTAGCGTAGGACGACTTAGCCACTCCTATGCGCGTTCTTTATGCTGACCACCGACAATGCGTAAAACGATGCCAAACTAGATTTGAAAATCAGGACCGTTCCTTGTGGAAAAAAGGAAGAAAAACGAAAAAAATCAAATATAACCCTAGATTGTTTTTCCTCCACAAATCCCTTCAAGCTTTCCTTTTATGTCAACACCAAATTAACTTATCGTCGTCGGGTTTTCTACCTTTCTCCCACTATCAAATGGTCCCATGGCTGCCGCGTACTTTTGACACCCGTGCACCATCGTATAGACTAAAAATGTATATATCACGCCTGGTGGTGTCTTTTCCACCTGTACCAAGTTTTCCTCTCGCTTCATAATGGCCTTGATTGAGTATGCTGTGGCTGCATACGAGCTCTTCAGCTCGCTCAGTCTTCTCTCCAAGGTATTGTTTTTGTTCGGCGTGCCCTTTGCATTCAACATAGGATGGCAGCTAGTCTACTCTCTTAGAAAGGATCGTGTACCGCTTGTTTTCCACTGGATCCCATGGTTTGGTTCTGCAATTCCCTACGGAATGCAACCTTATGACTTCTTTGAGAAATGCCGTGAAAAGTACGGCGATGTGTTTGCTTTCATGTTATTGGGTAGAGTGATGACGGTGTACTTAGGTCCTAAGGGCCATGAGTTTGTTCTCAACTCCAAGCTTGCCGAGGTATCTGCCGAAGAGGCCTACGCTCACTTGACCACCCCTGTTTTCGGAAAGGGCGTGATCTATGACTGCCCTAACCATCGTTTGATGGACCAGAAGAAGTTTGCTAAGTCCGCCTTGACCAGGGATCTGTTCAGATCTTATGTCCCTCGTATTCAGGAGGAGATTCTTGATTACTTCAAGACCTGCAGTGACTTCTCGATGACCGAACGCAACAACGGTGTGGCTGATGTCATGAAGACTCAGCCTGAAATGACCATCTTGACCGCTTCCAAGTCGTTGATGGGTGACGACATGAGAGCCAAGTTCGACACCTCCTTTGCCCAGTTATACTCTGATTTAGACAAAGGTTTCACTCCCATTAACTTCGTTTTCCCTCACTTGCCATTGCCTTCTTATAAGAAGAGAGATGAGGCTCAGAGGAAGATCTCTTCAACCTACATGTCTTTAATTAGCGAAAGAAGACTGAACGGTGATATCGTAGCCGACAGAGACTTGATCGACTCACTCATGCTTAACTCGACCTACAAGGATGGTGTCAAGATGACTGACCAGGAAATTGCTAACTTATTAATCGGTGTTTTGATGGGTGGTCAGCACACTTCTGCTGCCACCTCTGCATGGTTCTTGTTGCATTTGGCTGAGAAGCCAGAGCTTCAGGAGGAATTGTACACCGAAGTTCTTACAGTTTTGGCCAAGAACGGCGGTTCCATCACCGACTTGACCTACGAAGACTTGCAGGAAATGCCCTTGGTGAACAACACTATCAAGGAGACCTTGCGTATGCACATGCCGTTGCACTCGATTTTCAGAAAGGTCAAAAAGAACTTGGTTGTTCCAAACACCCTGTACGTTGTTCCAGAGGGCCATTTTGTCTTGGTTGCCCCAGGCTACGCCCATACCTCCGACAGATGGTTCCCTAACCCAGATAATTTCGACCCACATAGATGGGACAACGACGACTCGGCTACTGTTGCTGAAAATGACGATGGTGTTGATTACGGTTTTGGTAAGGTCACGAAGGGTGTTTCTTCCCCATACTTGCCATTCGGAGGAGGAAGACACCGTTGCATTGGTGAGCAGTTTGCTTACGTTCAGTTGGGTACCATCTTGGCCACCTACATCTACAATATCAAATGGCTGTACGCCAAGGGTAGACACGTACCGGAAGTTGATTATCAGTCTATGGTTACCTTGCCAGAAGCTCCTGCTGAAATTGTGTGGGAAAAGAGAGAGACCTGTGTATTGTGAGAAACTTAGGCTGTGAACTGAGACATCTCTGAGTAGGAGCCCCAGTTCCATTGTCACCTATATCCTTAATAGAAGGCATTGCTGGTCTTGCTGTAGATATCCTGTTGTCATATGATGATCCATATTCATGCTGCCAGACGTCAAAATCAGTGGTATGGATTTATCATGCATAATTGGTGTAGAGGTCTTTCGGTGACTCAAAGTCCACCTTCACAGAAAAAAAAAAACCTAGCTCAGTAAACAAATGTCAACGTCTTTCAAGCTCAAGGTTCCAGCCTCGAGCGCCAACATAGGCCCGGGATTCGATGTGTTGGGTATTGGTTTCAATCTTTATTTGGAGGTCCTTGTGAATGTTGACCCATCTGTCGATACTAGTGCGGACAAGTACAACGCCAAACTTAGCTATGAAGGTGATGGAGCTGGCGGTGTTCCCTTGCAGAGTGAAAAGAACTTGGTGACTCAGACTGCTTTGTACATCATGAGATGTAACGGAATGGAGTCGTTCCCAAACGGAACTCAAATCCATGTCATTAACCCAATTCCCTTGGGCAGAGGATTGGGATCTTCAGGAGCAGCCATCGTGGGAGGTATAATGTTGGGTAACGAGATCGCGGGTCTCAATTTGTCGAAAGAGCGTATGCTTGACTACTCTTTGCTAATAGAAAGACATCCGGACAACATTGCTGCCGCCATGTTGGGCGGGTTTGTCGGCTCCTATTTGAATGAGTTGTCTGCTGAAGAAACCGAGGCCAAGAACGTTCCTCTCGAACATATCTTGCCTAAGGAGTCGACTCCAGTGGAGAAGCACGAAACCAGGCCTCCACCATTGGACATTGGACAGTATGTGAAGTACAACTGGAACAAGAAAATCCGCTGTGTTACTATCATTCCAAAGTTCGAGGTTAAGACCGAAGATGCTAGAGCGGTACTTCCTGAGGCTTACACTAAGGAGGATATTGTGTTCAACTTGCAAAGATTGGCTGTTTTGACCACTGCCTTGACTGCAGAGCAGCCAAACCACAAGGTGATCTACGAGTCCATGAAAGACAAGATACACCAGCCATATCGCGCTCAACTCATTCCCGGTTTCACCCGTGTGTTGAGCGAAATTACTCCTACTAGCAACCCAGGTTTATGTGGAATCTGTTTGTCTGGAGCTGGACCTACCATATTGTGTTTGGCCACCGAGAACTTTGAGGAAATCGCTAAAAGTGTTATTGGCATTTTCGAAGAGAACGGTGTAAAGTGTTCGTGGAAACTTTTGGATTTGGCTTACGATGGCGCCACGGTCGAATAGATATAGAGTTTGTATATACCATTAAACAATTCACAAAGATAAAAGGTGTAGCAGACGATAACTTTGACTAAATATGAATTTGCAGAAACAGGTGACGTCTACCGGCGTATTTCGTGATTTTGAAGGTGGCTTCAACTGTATTCGATTTTTAAACGTCTTTTATTGTTTCTTCAATCTTGGTTTAGTCTTAGTATAATGTTAAGAAATGGTCGCATCGAGTGAGAATCATGAATTCAAGTATGCAAGTTTTGCAAGTAATACTCCAGAACGAATGACCGAAGAATTAAAATTCGAAGAAATAAATAGCTACAAAACCCCACCATATCCTCATAAAGCCTCATTGAGCCCTTTTGCTTTCATCCCCGACAATGGATACCAATACATTTGGCTGTGGGGCACACGACCCAATAACCAATCACAAGTGCACCTACAGTACAATTCACAACCGAAAAATGGCAGCTTCAACGTCAGATCTCCGTGCGGAGATTCTCAAGCTAGATGCATTTGAAGACTCGAAGTCCCAGCCTGTCTACTTGTCTAAAGTTGAGGTCAATGGGGGAGACCACTTCACTAAGGAATTTTTTAACAAGCTATTGTCCCCATTAGTGGAACAGAGCGACTACACGTTTGAGCAGTTGTTGGAGAAGGCTGACCACAGCTACACAAACTTACAGAAAACGCAAGTGTTCAAGAACATCTCTCCTTCTTTCCACATTGACTATATCCTGCCTGTTCCTGAGAAAGTCTCGTTTAACAGTGAAAAGTCCATTATTACAAAGGTGATCTTTGACTTGGAACTGGCAGAGATTAGTGCCGGGGAAGCATCGTTGGGATACAACTCAGAAGATAATTTGGTTGTTGATTTAGGCTACGTCAACAATAACTTCAACCACAATGCTGAGTTGGTCAACATCGGTGTTAATTACAGACCTTACAAGCCATCGGAGCACTTGGTATCAACGATGAGAGTGGTTTCGAACTTGAGAAATCCGACATTTAAATTTATTCTTGATTTGTACAACTCACACGACAACAACCAGGAATGGCAGCAGAACTCCAGCAAGGCTACTGGGGGTGTAATTGGAGTGTCGTATTTGAACCTGACCAAGACATTTTCTGTGTTCAACGGATTAGCATTGACAAAAAGATCTATCTATGACATCCACGATGGTGCTCATGACTCGCTAAAAGTATTTGGGGGAGACTATTTGAAGTCTTCCATTGTGAGTAAATTGGCATTCTCGAATGTCCGATACTTAGGCGACAGCCACAGCTTCCCAGCTTCGGGCATTAGTGCAACACTCTCCAATGAGATTTGCTCGGACCAGGAGCAGGAAGTTACCACCAACAACCTGACCGCCTTTGTGAAAACTGCATCCACTTTCAACTTGTACAAGTCTTTCTTGAACAATGCATTGACTGCCCATTTCTTCAAAGAGGCAGGAGTTATCTACACAAGCTCAACAAGTGGCACTGGCGTTCACTTGGCTGACCGGTTCTACTTGGGAGGATTCAATTCTTTCAGAGGTTTTGCCCGCAATAGTGTTAACGAGCATGGCGGCTTGCAGTTCTGCAAGGCGGGTTTGACCCTCTACTCGAAGCTTCCTACACTCATACCTAATAAGTACGACGAGGAGCCCAATCCTTTGAGATTGTATGCCACTGGAGCTGTGGGCAGCGTTGGAGATAACGTTCTCAAGGATGATGGCGTGTTTAGTGCAGGTGTGGGTATTAGGTTCTTCAACAAGTTCGCAAACTTAGACGCTGGATATTATGTGTCGCAGAGGCTCAACAGCAGCAACACTTATGGAGTACGTGATGGGTTCCAGTTAGAGATTTCGCTTGGTGGTACTACTCGTCCATTGTAGAGCTTAATACAAAAAGAAAGGCATTACAGTGTAGGCAGAAGAAGTAGAGGAAGAAGACATTTAAGCTCCTAAAATTATTCACTAGCAGCAAAAGCAGATAGCCACCCTTGTGTTTTTCATTCCACAAATCAATCTATCTTGGGAAGTCTGTGGCCAGAAATTATCACTATCTTGCCCATTTCCGTATGCAAACCGATACCGATTAAGGTTCGAATTATCAGGTTTCACAATAATCGCTGCCATGCTCAAGGAAAACGATATCATTCAGAAAGTCCTCCTAACTATCGAGCAACATAAGGGTAACGTTAATGTCTTCAAAAATGCGGTCCTCAACAACGACTATACTTCGAAGAAAAGCAACTTCACTAGACTTCTAGTGTGGAAAACCTGTTTCATTACTGAGAGTTTGAATCTCCAAGCATGGGAATCCAATCTCAAAACTTCTAGAGTTATTTTCCATAAGCTCAGACAGTCGCATGAGATGCTGTTGCCGTGGTGGAGACTCGATCCCGATAGCCCGTTCTATGCACCTGACGTTGAGGGGAAGCCAGCAAGACTGTCCAGACCTCAGCGGTTGGTAAGGATTCAGAACGTCCAGAACGATCCACTTGTAACGAAGAACCGGTCATCTACACCTGTTGGCCATTATGAGATTACAATAGAAGATGTCGAACTCTTGCAATCTATCGTATTGGATATCCACCGATTGTTTCCTGGAGAGAAGCTTTTCCATGACGATAGCGACGCTGCTTTGCAAACAAAGAAGCAGCTCGTTTCCACTCTCTACATTTGGTCTAAATGCAACCCCCAAGTTGGGTACAAGCAAGGCATTCATGAGATTCTTGGGCTTCTTTATTTGAATTTCATCACTGAATCAGTGGAGATTCCCAATACGAACACCTTTTCGTCTGATGACTTAAGAATTCTTTCGTTGTACGACAAACATTACATCCAGCATGACTTGTTTACGATTTTGAACCGGTTCTTAATATCTAGTGGTGTAATCGCTCAGTTCTACCAGAGCGAGACCCAATTATTAGCCTCCATTGAGCACTTCAACGGTGTCCTCATGAAAACCGACCAGTTGATACACTATAATCTCATCACCAAACTCCGGCTAGAGTCTCAATTGTGGATCATTCGTTACTTGAGACTACTTCTTTTACGAGAGATGGGAAGCAACTTGGAGGTGTCTTCTCTGCTTTGGGATAAGTTCGCTGCCGCGCAACTGCTTGCTGGGAACGGCCAGCAATGTATTCCTGATCTTTTAATGTTTGTCATCACTGTTTTATTAGTGCATATCAAGACTGAGTTGGTCCTCTGTGATTTTTCAGAAGCACTTTCGCTTCTCTTGCATTTCCCAATCACTTCCAGACTCAATCAGGACCCCGAATTTGTCGATAAAGTGTTCAAAGATGCTTTACATCTTTACGAAAACAAGGACAATGACTTGAAGCTCTACGAATATGGGCTTAAGCTCAATAAGAAGTACAATTCTCGACTTCGCGTGAATGTCGGTTTTAGCTCCGGAGAAAGTCGGTCCAACTCACCCAGTGCAGCTTCGTCTCCGAAACTGTCAATAGAAGTAGCCAGAGCGATTCCAACTGCTAAAGATTCGAGAGCAGCCAAGATGGCGTTTGAAAAGGTTCGTTTGGAAATGAGGCTTAAGAAGAATGCTCAACTGATTCTTCGTCGCTAGAGCATTTATGGTGCACGCACACTTGATCTCGACATATATCACTTTTAGCTAAAAAATCATCTACAAAGCATAGACATGGGCAAAAGAAAAGCAGCCGCCAAGCCGGTGAAAAGGGTCAAGCAGAAGCTCGACGTGACTTTCCGTTGCTTGTTCTGCAATCACGAAAAATCCGTGATTTGCACGTTGGACAAGAGAAATAGTATTGGAGACTTGCACTGCAAAATCTGTGGCCAGACTTTCCAGACAGCCATTAATTCTCTATCACAACCGGTTGACGTGTATTCTGACTGGATCGATGCATGTGAAGACTTGGCTGAGGAAGTTGATGATAAGGGCGAAGATGGAGAAAATGATGAGGATGAGTACAGTGATGACGATACTGCTCAACATAGAAAAGGTGACGACCTTGAGGAGGATTATTAAAGAGGCAATACGAATAATACATCAATTGTGGTTCAGAAGTTGCAGTAAATGTGAGTAGAAGGACACATGACTTTATTCATGATTGAATTTGCTCAAAAGCATATCGAGAATTTCTTCCTCTTCCTCATTGGTGCGTTCTGAGGTTTCTACAGCTCCAAAATACTCCTTGTCATCCTCGTCGATGGTCTGTTCATCAACTTTTTTCCCCGGGACCGAATCTTTCAAAACTTCAAGCTTCTGACGGATTTCTTCCAATAAATTGTGATCATGATTCGAATCATTGTCACTCTGGAATAACTCCTTCAACGAGATACCTTTCTCACGAGCATCTCCAAGATATTCGATAACTTTGTCGAGTTGGTCCAAATTAACGTCGAGTATTTGCTTTCTGATCTCTTCACCAGAGAGTTTGGAGAATTTGTCAAACATCTCTCCATTGTCCCTATTAATGTTCAGCAACTTCAAAACAGATCCTTCTTGCTTGTTTAGGTTATTCAAGCTGGTCAAGGATTGAGATCTCGAAATTGGCATCGACATGGTTCCAACTGGCGAAAGTGAAGTGGCTGGGCCGGTTTCTTCACCAATTACCTTCTCAAGAGCGTGTGATCTGGCCTTATTCTTCTCATCCTCTGCAAGATTTATGTTGAGGATATCAGAGGAAGTCATAGTCTCCTCCTTTTCTACTAGCGAACTGTCAATGAGCTTCAATGCACGCTCCAAGGACGAATCGAGGAATAATAGTCTAATCAATGTCTCCTTTCCGTCCATGCTCAATTCATTCTTCCATTGCAAGTGGAACAAGTCTGCAATCGCAGCTTTCAACTTCTTAGAGTCATCCTGTACCCCCTTGACGAAATTGGCCACATCCGGTGACGACAAGTCAAATTTTTCATCTTCTTTCCTTTGTAAAAGTATGTTCAACTTCTCCGTTATGGATACTTCCTGAGTATCTTTGGCATCCCCCGTGCTTTCTCCTCCTCCTGCATCACCAAAATGTCTCTTGAAGTACAGTTCCATATTCCGCATGGTGTACAAACCAATTCTTTCCTTAATGACTTCTGGCAACTGATTAAAGTCTCCATCGACTGTGATCAATGACCTCGAGTTCTCTAACCCACGAATCAAAGCACTGGCAGCTTCAACATCGAAAGTATTTCCAACGACAGATAAGTAAGCCAAGCTCTTGCAATATGGAACTGTTTCAAAAATGTGCTTTAATGAGGTTGTTGAAAGACCACAATTCTCTAAATGTAAACGCACCAATGTACGGAAAAGTGGCAACTTGGAGCAAAAAAAACTGTTGATCACTTCTTGCGTGTACACATTTCCTCCTTCAGTGGTAGAAGGAACGTTGGAGCGCAGACTACTGGCACTCTGATCTTCATCGATCTTATCATCGACAACTGGTGAGAGTTTCTGGCTCGTGCTTCTCGATAATGATAAGGGTTGGACACCAAATAGCTTCGGGTTGTTCGACATATCCAAGTATTTCAAATTGGGAAGGGGAACCAATATCTTATCGAATACTTCTTTGAATTGATCATCAAAGTGTAAATTTGTAGCATTCAAACTCAAAAACCCAAGCTGGGATTTTGAGTACATCTGCTTGAATGTCTCAGTGCGAGAAATCTCCAAGAAAACGCTGAGGAATGCTGAAGACAGCATGTCATTATAACCAAGATCAAGGCCCCTGCTCAATTTAGAAAGAACCCAGTTCTCCATGACAACCTTAAGATGTGAAGGAGTAATCTGGTTGTACGCAAGACCGAGTTTGTATGTCTTCAAAGTTATAGCCTGCTTGATTAACAGTTCGAAGACTTCTAAATCTGTGATACAACAACCTGTCAATATCAACTCTTCTATTCCACCTCTCGCGATCAAGGTAGCAGTGAATAATGACCAGTCCATATCAGATCTATTCTCCATATTGCAAGTCATCCGGACAACATTCTCTTCTTCTCCCTTCTTTTCAGGCTTCTTTTTCTTCTTTTTCAACACATTGACAGAGAGCGGTGGGCACTGCGTGATATCCAACCTATTGATAACCGGATTTCTAGAGAGGAACCAACACAACAACGACCAGCCAGCAGCGTCGATCGGGGTATTCCGCAAACTCAATTTTTCAAGTTGCTTTTTAGCACACATTGCAGTCAATAGAATCTTGAACTGCTCGTAAGACAACGAGACACCGTCAAGTGAAATACATATGATTGGAGCAATTCGAATGAAATCTGCGAATGTCTGGATCTCGATCATCGTTGGAGTGGGGTTTCTCAACTGCAACAAAGGCAACGGAGCCATAGATCCCTTAGGAATTTGCTTTGCAATGGCGGGGATGGGAAGGATCTCTCTTAGATGACAGCATCTTGTATACATTAAATCAAGTGCCATTTTCTTCACTGGAACAGTGTAACCCGGGCGAGCCACATGATGTAGCATGGGTTTATCAATGGCCAACAGCTTGGCATGCTTGTCAATAGCTGTGTCTTCTTCATCATATTTGTCTGTTCCTGATACTTGTTCATCGCTCGATGAGCCATCATCCAGATCATCAGAACTCGATTTCTTGATCAAGCCTAGAGCCCCGGTACCTCCGACAACCAATCCACCTCCAAGGCCCTTTTGTGACTTCTCTATGGCAATCTTATCGGCTTCAGTAAGGGGGTTAACTCGCACAGTCCCAGAAGAAAGAATCTCGACGTTACCCTTTCTGGGTGTTCTGGAAGGAATCTGCTGAGGAGGATCAATCAAAAATGTCAGTGAGTGGAAAGCAACTCTCTTGAAGTTCTTGATATCACTAAACTGAGGCAATACCTCGGTTGCTGCTGTCAGAAGACTTGCATTGGAATCCATAGAGTTCTTCAGGGGGGTCGAAATAGGGTCGCGATGAGGCGTTGGCGCCGCAGCATTCGATACAGAAATTCTTCGAAACAATGAGCCAATCTTACCAGTAGATGAAGGAGGCTCGTATGCTTTGGGTGGAGGTAGTTCGTTGTTAATTATGCAACTGTTTGGGTAGATGTTACTCTCTGACCGCAAAGAACCACGCTGACCTGTGCCCTTATTGTAGGATTGTTTATAGAAGCGGATGTACTCTTCTAGTCTTGGGTCTGCCAGGTCCAACTTTGCTTGCTTCAGGTCATGCGTTCCGTCCACGGTATTTGATTCAAGCGGACCATCTCCACCATTCATTTGATAGTTGCTCTTAAATAGAGGAGAAGCGGAAGCGGCAGATGATACATCCATGTTTGTTCTAGAGACGGGATTGGAAGCAGAAGCTCCACTTTGAAGTTTCTCCGAGGCTGACACCGAATTCGACAGAGAGTGTGGGGTCGACATCTCAGCAGTCAGAGACTGTGCCATAGGATACGAAGTTGAAGACTGCGATTCCGTACGGTGAAGCTTATGCTTCAATTTGGAGAGAAACCCACCGGAGCTCAAGCTTGCGGTGCTGGTAGAGCTCCCCAAACTCGACGCACTGCTTCTTCTTCTGGGTATCGAAGGACTCTGCGTATTGGGTGTATACCTCACGCACGGGTCATGATGCGCCTGCTCTTCCGAAATGGACAGAATAGATGGTTTGGTTTTGTTCACGCTATTGGCGTTGGAGTTGGAAACCGCTAAGTGTGGCGACGGAGGTGTCACTAGCGGGCCAATCAGGGACAGGCTCTTTGTTTCCTCTAATTTGGATGTATATTCCGCCTTCTTCGCTGAATCAATCAGCTCTTTCAGCTGGGGCTCCACCTTGACGTTCGAGTCCCTGAGGAACCAATCGACGTCGTTCTTCCCCATGCCTTCAAGAAAAGCATTGCTTTTCTGCAAGACAAAGTTGTGGAGCTTATCCCAGTCGAGGGGGCGGCAGGTCTCATCTGGCATCTTATTGTTCTAGAAGGTGCAACAGTTACTCAGTTGATGACGCCGGATAGTTAAGGAAAGATCAGGATTAAGTAAACGGCAGATAACTGCTCAAATATCAACTAATACAAATGCGGTCAAGAGAAGAAGCAAAATGCCAATGCTTTTCCTGTTCGGGGATCGCCAATTAATACTAAGATCGGTGACCGATAGAGGAGCAAGGACTTGGTCCGCCATACAACCCAATCAGCTGACCAGTGATAACAATGACAGCAGAGGAAGCAAGTACGGGGAAAGCACAAGTACGTTTCCCACAAGTACTTTTCAGAAGATGCAACTTATTAGGAGTAGTGCTTATTTAATGTAAGCAAAATGCCAATCTCTAGAATGATGGTTGTTGTTGCATTGTTTCCGGGCCTCAATGTCCAGTCTTCACAATGCATCTCGTATGCACCACGAACAGTTTGTTTCAAGCTCCAAATATACAAACTGAATTGCTGAATGGTAGCTTAGCGTTTGATTCCGGAATGATTCCCTACAATATTTTAAAGTTTATGATTGGAACCAAACCACATTAAGAGAACGTAGCACCAGTGTTTTCTATTATATTGTTGATGTGATCATGCGAGCAGTGCCGAGGCGCACTGTGGGGTGAGGAGAGTAGACCAAATAACTCAGCAAGTTGCCATGAATATTTTAAAATTAGCGAAGTGTTGATATATGTGTAAACCAATGTTTCAGTTGATATTAAGAAAAGATTGCTGCCATTATGCAAATAATTGACTTCCGTTATGTTTCAAGCTTATCCCCACAGAGAATGGCCACCTGCAGAGAGCCAAAGAAGCGAAGCGAAGTATGCAACGAAGATTCTGCTAGGTATTCTCTCAACGTAAATCAAAATGGGAGCCCATCTCAGGCCAGGGCTTCCAAAATGAAAACTCACTATTGTTACTTAGAGGTCAACATTCTATTACGACTTGAGCATCAGTGGTTGTAAAATCCGTAGCAAAATCTATTAGATACGATAGTAGTTTCACTTGTCTCACATGCCCATCCCCCCCATGCCTCCAAACTGCTGCATCATCTTCTGCATCATACCTGGGTTTTGCATCATCTGTTGTGCCTGCTGCATCAAGTTTGGATTTTGTCTCATCATTTGCTGTGCCTGCTGCATCATTTGTGGGTTGTTCATCATTGAAGCCATGTCGGGCATCCCACCAGCACCCCCTCCCATCATGTTCATGGCCTGCTGCATGAAGTTAGGGTTGGACTGTGCCTGCTGCATCATTCGCTGCATTCCTCCTTGTGCACCAGCTCCTCCCGCTGCATTCATGTTTTTAGCTGCTCCAGCCATGGAAGACATCATTCTTTGTTGCTGCAAAACCATCTCGACCTCAACAGCAGAACATCCCGCTCCACGTGCAACTCTTATTATCCTTTCGGGTTCGGTTGTGAAAATACGTCCGTCACTATCCAACTCCTTGTTGGTCATGGAATCCATGATGTAAATCATGTTCTTGATCTTCTTGCTCGTTTCCTCTTCACCCACCTCATTCATGATATTAGACATTCCTGGAATCATCGAAGCGATGTTGGTCAAAGGGCCCATTTTCAAGAAGTTATTCATCTGTGTCTGGAAGTCCCTCAAGGTGAACTTACCCTCTTTGAAGTTCTCGATGGTCTTCTTGTGCCCCTCATTGTCCTGAAGGTTCAACAGCTGGACATGCTCAATCAATGACTGAATGTCACCAATTCCTAACATCTTAGAAATAAAAGATGAGGGCTTAAACACTTCGAAATCACCCACATGTTCTCCGGTACCAATAAACACGATTGGAGTCTGCGTAGCAGCCACAGCAGAGATGGCTCCACCTCCTTTGGCATGTCCATCCATTTTTGTCAAGATAATCGAACCGAAGTTAGAACTCTCCTTGAAAGCCTTTGCTTGGCCCTCGGCGGCCTGACCAATAGAAGCATCCATGACCATGATAGTTTGAGTAGGCTGAACAGCTTCACTGATTTGAACCATCTCGTTGAAAAGGGATTGCTCCTGCTTATGACGACCAGAAGTGTCCACAATGATGATGTCGAACTTGTCCTCCTTGAACTTCTTGACACCCTCGTACGCAACTTTGACAGGATCGGTCTCCAAGTACGAACCGTAGAAAGGAATGGAAGATTTGATAGCGTTTTGCTTTAATTGGTCAAACGCACCAGCTCTGAACGTATCAGCACACACCAAACCAACCTTGAATCCTCTCTTCTTATAATATACTGCCAACTTCGTACAAGAGGTGGTCTTACCGGCACCTTGCAAGCCAACAAACATGATAACGTGGGATTCAGCAGCATGCTTTTTCGTCCTCTTGCCATTTTTGCTCACAGACTTACTGGCCTGCTTCAATTTCGTTGGTTTGGGTGGTTCCTCATGAGAATCCACAAGCGCACACAATTCGTCAAAAACAATCTTCTGCAATTTCTTACGCTTGTTGGAAGACGACTCCGTGTCGCTCTTGATTTCAGCAGCAATGTTCTGTCTGATATTGTTTCTTAACTTAGCCACTAACTTGACGTTGACGTCACTTTCTAGTAATGCCGAGCATATGTCTTTGATCATGGACTGAATCTCGGACTCCGAGCCGGACTCCACAGATCCAAGAGCATTACGCAATCTCGAACCAAGGTCTGCTAACACCATGTTGGATTGGAAATTGGTTTTCTATGAGATACACAAGAATGTCGAAAAAATGCTGGGGAGAACATCCGTGCACCAGAAATCAATGGTGACCAGACGTATTCGCCTGCTGTTCAAGGTTCTGAGGTGCACGGGTGTTGAAAGGAAATCGTAGTCCTAGTCTTTCTGTTCGTGCGTGAGTTACATCACGTGTTGGGTATTCTCAGGAATGTTGTGGAGTGGAGAACCCGAAATGTTGGTTAGTATCGCAGATGTCTCTGTTAGGAAGCAGGCTGCAACCAACGGTGTCCAGACACTTCGCGCTGTTGACGTCAACGGCCAAAAAAAGATTAGGACCTAATCTTTTTTTGGGGGGTCACATTGTCTTTCTGGGAAAGTTTTGGGATAGATTAGGAAGTTGGGGACAATATGGGGACAGTTCAGGGATCGTGACAGGGATAGTTCAAGGATAGATTCAGGGATATTTCAGGGATGTTCAGAGATAGCTAAAGGTTAGGGATAAATGCTTTAGGACTGTTCATATCTCTCATCGTTTATCATTGGCAATTTGCGCTGCACATTCTCTCACTTCCGAAATCTGTAAGGAGATTATCAAACTCAATCCGCAATTTCACCGTGCACCATACTACCCTTTCTGTTAGGAGCAATGTCATTGTTGCCATTCGCGAAATGTGGGGGGGGGGGAACTTGGAGGGTGTCTAGACGGAATTGGACGCGCTCATCGGCTTGCGCTGTGTGCATTGTGCGCAAAATGAGGAGATTTTCTGAGCTTGACAGGATTATCTTAGTTAGGCAGTTGCCGATGCGAATAAATGTTGGTTCCAACTGTTGCTACCCACGAAACAAATGGCTTGAATGGGAGTTTCTATGACTGGGACACCGATGGCCTGTTCCCCTTGAAATCGCTGTAGTAGTAATGGCATAAGCTCTTGTTGTATTTGTCCCTGCCTTATGTCCTTCGTAATGCAATCGTTATCTTAGGTTCCGTGCACTTCGCTACTCAATTGTTTGAGTGCTGTGCACTCCTGTTTTTTTTTTACCCTACATTCTGAGAATTGGCAAAGGGCTCATATTACCAGGTTGAGCGAAGTATATTGCTATGTGGGGACTGCAACGCCGATTTCAGCGGTATTGCAATGGTCTCATGAACATCTGGTCAATCATGTTCAAATCATTTTCTAAGTTGACGCGTGGCAAATATCGCTTCAAGTCCAGCTCAAATTTGTAGATGTCCATGTCATCGTCGTCGTTGAGGTCTAGGAGCACCGTGCGTGGGAGGTTGTTGACACTCATCGTCGGAAGGTTACCCGGTATTAGTGAAGTGGAGGGCAATGTGGGTGGCTTGATGGGCTCACTTTCTCTGTAGATGCTTTGGGTATCGGACAGCATGAAAGAAATATTGTAGCAGTCATAATCAAAGGTGGTTTCCTGAAGTCCTGTCCCTGCCGGGAGGTCCAGTCGATTGAATTGCCCATATGGAGCACTATTGTAGGATGGCGTAGAGTTGCAAGAAGGCACTTTGCGCTTGAGATCTTGGTCATCGTCATATGAAAAATTGAACATTCGCTCGATGTCTTTGATTGACTTGGAGAAAATCTCATTCTCAAGCTTGATCCGCTTACTGGACTTGTACATCGTGTGAGTTGAGGTGTCAGCAGTGAGGAAAAATAAAAACAGGAATGTGGAAAATCTGGCGAATGCAGATACTTAAGCAAGGAAATGCCACCAATTTTACTTACTGATAAGCATCAATCTTTTGAAATGCGCCCCGCTTGATGCATGCACGGCCACAGTATAGGGGTGCGGTGCTTGGGCACTGGTGTTTCTGCGAAAAAACCACAATCAAAAGCAATGTTCGGCCGCGATCCTTTGAAAAGGCAAAGATAACAATAATGCCGTTTGCTCAAATGCCAGCCGACCACACACTTTCCTGACATGTATTAGTTTTTTTTTTTTTTTTTTTTTCAGTTGGTGATTTTTCGTAGCAGTTGTTGATTTTCCGCAATCCCCTGAATTCAGGCCCTATTGATATTTATCAGTGGGTGGGATCGGTAGTCGACTTTCTATTAATTCTTTTCTTTATTTACTGTTGTTGACACATGTGGCGTTTTGCCAGTAATTTCTTCAATCTAGCTCTTATTTTTGCGTATGTTGCTTTGCCACTGCACAGATTCCCAATAACCCCTTCCCCGGCGCCGAGCAGGCCCCCATTAGAAGTCTACCGCGAGCGATAGAAGTTTTTACTGTCATTAACTGCAGGAATGGTCACACTTTTGACGTACTTCTATTAGTTCGTACAGTAGCTGCTTCATGGTCATCACTAACTTCAGCCGCAAATTAAGTGACTACATAATTTTTTTCTTGGTCTTTCTTTTGTTACCTGAGTGTGGCGCCACTATTCTTTCAATTCTTTGTAGTCCTCTTGTTCGCGGAGTAAATTTTTAATCTCTTCGCTTAAGTCCTCATCAAAACTGTCCAGGTCATCCTCCATTTGTTCATCTACGATGTAGGTTTCGTCCAACTCCTCGTTCGAGAATTGAAATTGGTACATGATCCGATCCTTCACCACCTGGAAGGAAGGCTCTTCTGAGACAATGACTGAATTCTCTTGCAGCTCACTCCCGACGGTGCTTCCCACGTCGGCATCTTCCGTGAAAGCCTCAAACTCCTCAGTGAATTTCCACAATTGCGAAAATTCATTGCGCCACGCTGCATGGCTGAAGACGGAAATGAGTAACATCGGAACAATGTACAAAAGCGCCGGCTGACCATGCTTGGTGTAATAGTTGACTGTTACAGTTACGCAGAGGGCGCTTATGTAGGCCAAAACTGCCAGAATGAAGTATTTTGGTATTCCGATGCACCTAAGATAGTGGAAAGCCAAATTTGTTCGGGAGTAGTACAGAAAGTAATCAAAACGAAGACACAATGAGATGAATGCTGCTGGAACTACAATGTCCCCGAGCCCAAGAATAGATGCACCCCCTCTGATTTCTTGTAGCTGTTTGGTCCAAATATCTGACCAGGAGAATAATTCCACGGGAATTGTGGGCATCACAATCTTAACAGGCAAATCGATATTGGTAGCAACAGTCACCATAAGTGTGGAACCAAAAACGAAGTAAATGTCGTATGCAAAGAGGGCGACCAACATCAAAGTTGCTACCTTAAATGAACCCACACGGGTGAACATGCAACCCGAAATAGCAAAAGTTGAAGCCACCAAGTTGTTCACGATCCAGTTGATGTTGTTCACTCTGTAAGATTCGGAGCTGTAAAGGTTGTACATAACCAGACAAGAAATTGAAATCGGGAGAGTGAACAAAAACTTTGCATCCCAGACTATCGCAAAGTATTGCTTCTTCGCCTTGACCGCGTGAAGTTTAATCATCTTTACATTATTGCGCTCAAGCATGAATCTTCGAAAGTCATTTAATTCTGCTTTGGTCATATTCATCCTCATTAGGTCAAACTGCTCAATTACGCCCAAAGGTGACTTGTTATCGCTTGATAGTGTGAGACGATATCTATTGAAGAAATATCCCAGGTTATCCTTGAGGCCAAGAGCGAAGCCCACGTTTCTCAAGAACACTGTCAACAAGTAGTTCAAAGTGAGAAATGTTGTTGGTATTACCATCGCAGTCAAATACACCTTCAACATCTTAATCTTTCCAATATCAAATCGGCGAAGCAAGTAATCGAGACCAAATAACGCTCCAGCAGCCAATATAGGAAGCATTAGCGCTGATTTATAGTCAATTAAGTCAGCATTCAAATTGAGAGCACTATCTGGCAGCATTATATACAACGAGCTACCATCTCTATCAGTAGGATCCCAGAGCAGACAATTTTTGTCATCAACTGGATCAGATGCCAGGCTTGGCTGGCTGACGGTGGCATAAGATCCAACAACAACGAGAGTGGTTGCGATGATGATCATTACACCGAAAGTAATAACTTCCGGTTTTGCCCCGCATGAATAAAGCCAATGAGGTGCATATATGGCTACTTTGTCCAACGCCGATAGCTCTGCAAAAGTTGAATTGAGGTTCACTTGCATGGCGGAATTCAACGAAAAGTCAATTGCAAAGAAAGAGATAAGGTGGATGACTACATATAGTCAATACAAAGAGCAGGGCAAATAGTCACCATGTCAGCAAGTATCGACGTGGATGGAACTGGTGCGGAACTGTCAGTCACATTTCCATATCATAACATATTGAAACAAGTGTCCTCATGAAATTGGTGGGGGCTGATTTATTGGCTGAGTGTCTCTGCTAATGATAAATGAAGATCCTTCTTGGCTAAAGAAAGAATATGTTGTTAGGTGCACTCCAGGTGGTTTGAGCATCTACACTCGACGCTGGTTCCACGTCATTCGTGAGTCTTCCATAAGCAACATCCTCCCACCCCAGAATTTGGGATTTCCTAATTCTCAGAAGTGAGGCTTACAGACCTCATTTCTCATGATTTCATTCCACTTTGAGGAAACTGGCCCAACTTTCAATGTTGCCACCATGCAGCACCAATGCGCAACAAGGTTCGCATTTTTTTGGCCCATGATTCATTAGGTCACACCTTGAAGAATCCCATTCCTGCTATAGAACCAGCGAACTTTCGATCGATTGAAATAGCATGCTGACTTTGGCGATGAAGATGGCAAAGATCGTGATGGATCAATTGCCTATTTGGCATTTTTGCTTCTGCGTTTCCCTACTAGTTCAAAGATGAATTGTAACTTGACTATTTCGAGCCTCGTATTTCTTTAAATCCGCCTGTACTTCCTTTTTGGAAGTATCTTAATGACTTACGCTCCGACTTGTTGCTATTCCTTGTCACCTGAGATCTGAAAAGACGACTGAACACCTTTTTTTTTACAGATCTACATTTCTGTGCACCAACTCTTTCTTCCACGTTGCAGTTCTCCTCAATATTTCCTGAAGCACATCACATAGATCACCTGTTCGATCGAATTAATGCTGGATTTCACCCAAACCAACCAGAAAAGCGTACCAGATAAGGCCAACTTATCATCCAAAGATCCAGAGAGCATCTTCGAAAGGTCTCTCAGTACAAGTCCTTTCAGGTCACTACCATCGTCAAGAAGAAATTCTCGTGCAGGTGTAAGTCCCAATGGCAGGTCCATGTCAGTGGTATCACACGGATCTATGTGCTCCCTCAACCTGATACCCGCTTATTATAGTACGGAGGACTTTGTTGCACCGGTGTTAGATACCACTACCGAGATCTTGACCGACCCAGATATTGACTACAGCGAGGTGACCATTGTTTCGTGTGAATGCGATGACTCGGCTTGCCGGTCCAAGCACAAAACATTGAAGGATAGCAAGAATCCACGGCGACCTAGCGCACTCAATAGAAGTCGGTCCAAGTCTCGCTCCTTCATTTGCAATAGTCTCATGGGAGCATTCGAAACAACCACTGAATTACGCGAAGAGGAGAAGGAGGAGTCGGAGGAAATGATAACTTCCAATTCACCAGAGGGAAAGACCATTAATTTTTACTCTTTTGCAGATGTGGTGAATCGTGAGAATGATTTAGAGAAGTTCAACGCACTGCCCATGAGTGATTACCTTGCATGTACGTCTAGCAAGAGCGTGAGTACGTCACGAATACCAAAAGGGTTGGGTTTTGTCACGATTATTCCATTTTGGCTTTCAAAAGTTGATCAAAAATATGTTCCCGTCTGGCTTCTAATGTTTAAATCTAGATGTCTGTAATAGATTGTACACCAATCACTGTTTTTGTTCCTTAAAGTTCCTTCCACTTATCTTATCTTAAGAGTGCTTTCCAATTGTTAGGCCCGCATCGGCCTCCCGCATCGGTTCCCTATCAATCATTAGCTTCCTTCGCCTGAAGTCGGTTCCACTGTCTTCTAGTCCGACAACTTAAACGGAGGTCCATATTTTTTCAATTTCATAGAGTTTTTGAATCTAAGGCTTTGCAAAGAGCTGATGAATTAATCTCAATAACGTTTACGACTTGTCAGGCTATTTGGAACAGCAAACTCAAGGTTGTTGAATGCACACCTTGTACATTTTATTGCTGTCGTTCACCAACAATTATTCTAGTGGTGACAATCAAATACATCCAAAACGGCGAACACAGCAGGCGAAGCGCCGCCTACCTACAGAAGTGTCATCACTTTTCAATGATCTTTGCATGATAAAATTAAACTACCTGTAATACCAGTTATACTATTAGATAATATCCCTAATATACATACTGCCATGT
>JANIJQ010000027.1:0-143840 GCA_030557965.1 Sungouiella middelhoveniana | reverse complement strand
TTGCCGCTTCCACTAGTATTGCCGTCAATATCCGGGTATCTTTAGAGAAATCGTCTTCTGCGCCACTTATTGCTTCCATCCGGAATAGTTCGCCGCTGACTGTTGCATCTACAGTGTCATCGACTCCGCACCGTGCCCCCCATTCCCAACTGGCCCCTATATCGCGTGTCCAACCTTCAAAAGTCCAAATACCACTCCGCCATGGCCGCCAGCTACTCCGATATGTATCCCAAGCGCAAAACAGAGTTGGAGGACATCACCAACCGACACAAGAAGGCCAAGCTAGATAAGACGTGCTATCCTGTGCAGCAACGGCTGCCTTCGCCTTCTTCTCCGTCGAGTCTGCTGTCGCCACATAAACGCAGCAAGCTGGTGACGTTTGAGCTCCTGAAGAACCAACAGTATGAGGGCTCGCCACTTTTGACGCCGAAGGACGACGACTATGAGTCTGAGACGGACGACGGTGGCGCAGTGGTTGATACCAGCGTCGACGTGGCGATGGCTAGTGGTGGTGCCAGTGTGGCTAGTGATGTGGCTAGTGCGGTGGCTAGTGACCCTGCCGCCGGTGACGCCGCCGCCGCCACCACAATCACAGACCCGACCCTCCACCGCCACCAGCAGCTCGACGAAAACGCCGACTATACCGCGTTGTGCGCCACCGGCGACTTGCTTAACGACACCAAGCACCGCATCGAGACCCACATTGCTGAGCTCCGGAAGCTCCGTGCCGCCGCCCAGGGCGGTTCCAAGCTGGCCTTGGTGGAGTTCTATGTTGCGCTCATCTACCAGCAGGCTCGGTTGCCAGGGCAGCACAAGATTGTGCGTGCCCCTTCTGTGGAGTGGTCCAAGTATCATCCAGGGTTGAGCGCCGTGTCACTCAACGACTGTACGAACGCTAACGAAAATGTCTTCACGGCCTTGAACGTGTTTCGGGGCTGACCGTGTATATTAGAAGCATAGCATGCGCTAGCAACTGGGCGGAGGTTACGAGAGTGCCGTCGTCATCGCCAAATACATGTTGCCTTCAATGGTTGTAGTGGTAGCTACATTTGAGTTAGTATATCCATCTCTTGAATATTCATCCTTGGGCCGTAATTGCTGGGCGGACCTATCGACATCATTCGCTGTCAGTCCCCTCTCCAGGCCGTTTCTCTTCAATTCTCTTGGTCTCTTTGGCCCACTTCTCTTAAATCATCTCTTAGAATCATCTCTTGCATCAACTCTTAGAATCGTTTCCCTTAGAACCATCTTTCTTCGATTCTTTGCCCTCTGAATCATCACTAGCACCAATTATCATCCCCATCTTTCATTCGCTCCTATCCTTCATGTACCTTCTCCCAGCCTCACTTCCTGTCCTTGTCTTCATCCTCCAGATCAGTAACCAAGAATGCATCCGAAGTTACTGGAACGTCCGAATTGAGTGGCTGCCACTTATCTTCCTTCTTGGCCTGCGGGTCTCGCTTGGGCAACTGCGGTCCTCTATCCTCGTCCAAGTCCACCTTCCTGCTAAAGTCCAGCGCCAAGATCTCGGGATCCTCATCGAAATTCTTGCTCTTGCGCGTGTTGGTGTTGAACGAGGATCCTCCTAACGCACCAAACAACTTGGGGCCCTGGTTGGGGCCAGAGTGTTGCCCCTGCTGCCGCTGAGGGTCATTGTCTTCCTGGCTAAATTTCTTCGAAATTCCCGATACCCAACTGTTGAGGGTGGTTTTAGCCTCCTCAAATCCCTGGGTGAAAGTCTCCTTGATCTGGTCGAATTCATCTGGAGAGTCGTCTGCCGGTGCCGGAGGCAAGTTCTTCAGTCTACGAGAGTGGGATCTTCTGCGTCTGTCCTCGCGCTCAAATTCTTTTTGCAATTGCCGCGCCAACGCCTCGTCGTCGGTCACTGACGACTGTTTGGGCACATTGTCGTTTCTAGGCGCCACCACAGGCTCCGGTTCGAACGAGGGATCCAGCAAAAACAACAACGCGGTGAAAGCGGGATCGGCACGGCCCTGGGACGCAATGAGCACCGCCTCGATGTACTTGGCTTCAATCTGGGGAAATGCTTCCTTCAAATCTTTCTTGATCTGAGCAGTAGGCGAGAGGGGGCGCGGAGGCTGGGCAGGGGCATCGTCGTCGTCGTCAGCTTCATCAGGTTTTGCCACCGTGGCAGTCTTTGAGCCAACGGTTGGCGATTCGGTTTTGGTCTCGTTTTTGGCGGCAATAGTGGGGATATCTGGCTTGGTGTCTTTCTGGGCAGCATCCGCCGATTCAATCTTAGTAGAAGTAGTAGGGGTGGTTTCGTCGAGCGAAACTGGTTCTGTCGATGCAATTGAGAGTTTTTCTTTGCTCATGGCAGGCTTTCAGGAGAGTAAAAGGTGTAGATTGTGCACTTGAACCATGAGATACAGGGTGGTGATGGTCGTGCGCCGCACAAGAATGGTGGGGCTGGTGAAGGAACCGTCAGGATGATAACTAACGAATGGAATATCTTTCTTCGATGTATTGAAGAGTCGGCCGCATCTTTTACTTCTTTCTTGTGTTGGACATTTGAGAGACTTGCTTGGGACTTTTAGACTTTAGTGGTATGCACAACGGCTAACTACCATTTAACGACTTTGCATTGGTTTGCATTTCTAGAGCATCATGTTTCTAATTTAAACTTCGTGTGTGATTTGGCGCAGTCCTGTTTCGTGTCTGAATGTGGTCCGATGCAATGGTTAGTTGTGATTTTGGTTGAGCAACTATGTGTTGTGATGCATGGTCTTAGGGCGGGTTAATTTAGTTAGGAATCAAGAATGGAACCATGTGTAGGATGGTAAATACGTTATAATGGGAGGTAATCAAAGAATAGTATGATTTCAACAAAGGTGGAGTGTGGCTACAAGAAGAGTTGGAATAGAAGTGGAAGGTTGTGGAATTCGCAGAACGTAGGAAGTAATAAAGTAGTGCTAAAATCGGAGATGGAGCAATCACGGCAATATCGGAATTAGAAGATATAACGTTAAGAAGAACCTCGGAACGATGCTGATGCAAGAGAGCCCCTGGGCTTCGGAAGCTTAGTGCTGACTTGTCCTGAGATGAATTTGCCACTTGCTGGCATTGCTCTTGGTGATTTTCGTTCTCTACTTTCTGAAAGCCCCTTCTTATTCTTCCTCTCTTCTTCCTTTTTGCTCGCTGTCGTCTTCTGCCATGAGTTAACTGACTTTTTGTGGTAGACGCAATCGACTTCTACATACTAAACTGGCCATTTATTGTTTTCAGTACGTTTTCTAGCGATCAGTGTGAATATTCCAAGGATCATGGTCATTTTGAATTAAATTCTCTGTTGGAAGAATCTTCTTGGTTTCGTCATGTTTTGAAAGGTACTGAAACGAGCTTTGCTGGTGGAATTCCTGAGTGGTGATTTGTGGTGGAGAGAATACTTTTACTTGTGGAAAAAGATTAGCGGTGTAGTTGCATAAATCAATGAATGCTTCGTGGATAATCTATCATCTACCCCTGAAAAGCCGGAAACTCGAGCATCTTTAACATCAAGAGCAATTTAGAATGTTGCTGGATTTTACATTCTCACGGTCACTGAAGCTTACAGTGATTTTCCTCCAATGGATTTCTGGGTGGAATAATGAGGGCGATTTCAATGGTTTTATTAATGTTTGCTGCATGTTCATGTTACCAGCTGACTGGTCCACGAAGCAGACTCTTGCTCAGTTAGGTCCATGAGATCTCCCCTGGACTCGGCGTATAACTTGCATTTTCAATAATATTAATGTGTATGATGAATAAGCTGAAATGATCTTCCTCAACGACTCTATGTTCTCTGGTGTCCTTGGTGTGGAATAAAAAGTTTACCTGATCAATGTTCATCATTAGGTCAGCAATTGCTGGATACATGCACAATAATACGAAAAGGTGAATGGAGAAAGGAAGTGCCACAGATAACAGAGTGGAAAATTCAGTAGAAGCACCGAATTACGACTAGTGCAGAGATTTTGTCTTTCCATCATTTTCTCCCAGTTCATGAAATGCTGCGAAATGATACTATTGATAACTTACGGCGCCACAAGATTCAAGATAACCACAAAATAGAATTATCCATAAAAGATGATTATCCAATAAGGTTTAAGAACAAGAATTATCCATAGCATTGAAAATTCTATTGCAGAAAACCAATAAACCTGGCGAGCCCAGTTAACATGAGAAAACTGTTCATCAAGGAGAAGTTCCATACTCTAAAAGGATCAATTACTAAACGTGTATCCATGTGACAGGAGATTATATGCAATTAAGAGGAATTTTGCCTTTAACGAAATAATTGTCATAAATATCACTCTTGTCATCTCAAGATGGTGATCCTTTTACCAGGATGTTGTCCTGCATACACCCGGTCTCACCATCGATTTAAAACGCAAACTTTTTCTCTTCTTTCTTCATTGATAGTATTATACATTTCTCCGAAAATATGCTAGAGCTTTGTATCATCCCCATTGATAACAGAGTGTGGACAGCGGAGGTATATAAAAGGTTCACGGGCTTGACTGTGGCTGTTTTGTGGCAGTGACAAAAGTCCGTATTCCGACATCAGTATCCATGTGCTTTCTTCATCTTTCTCTCTACATCTTCTCGTTACGTTATCTATTGCTATGCATACACCTAGGCCTCCTCTCTCAACTTGTCTTTGACCTCCTTCAACTCCTGTTTTCTTCTGTTCAAATCCAAAATCTCACACTCCTCCCACACATGCTTGTCGTGGTGGCAGTCCACCTTGGAGTTGGCGCTTTGTCTGATGAGACATGTCTGGTAGAGAGCAAAGTAGGCGGCGCATCTGTCTCTCCATCTCAATGGAACCTTGTACTTTTGCATGTCATCTTCGGAAACTGGATGTTAGTAAGTGCAAAATGGTTGAGAGTGATACATCTCGAGAGTAAATTTGGCGTAAAGAAGTACTCGCGGCATGATCTTTGCTGATTGGATTATGGATTCTGGATTCTGAATTCTGATTCTGATTCTTGTCAATGATTTCTGGGTGGTGTTTTCTGGATGCTGGATTCTCAATTCTGGATTCTCAATTCTGGATTCAAATTCTGGATTGCGCAAACTCTCACATGAAATGGACCTCAGCAGCTGGCGGATTCATGAAGGTATTAACATACGAAGTGGTGGGAACTCAGTCACAGCCATTTTGTTGGTTTCTATGGAGTAGAGAAATCTACCAGTTGTAGGTGAGGTTGGCCAATGGGATGTACGGTGTTTACGCTGGGTTGTGTGCAGGTGGACCATACGAAGTTAGGCTGGGGAAGGTCATGAAATGGAAGAAAAGCGATAGAAGAAAAGGGATAGAAGAGCTCTTGGAGACTAATGAGGTAGAGTACTGTTGAATATACTAGGATTACCTTTATTTTCTTGTGGCGTGTGTAGAGTTGCTTGGAGAAGTAAGAGAGTATTGGTGAGGAATAATAGGAAAAGAGAAATGGGAAATGAAATGAGTTGTCAATGAATGAGATCAGACTAGCAACATATGTAATGAGAAGGACGTAATATAATTAGGATTAGAATTAATCTCAGAGTTGTTTAGTTACTTTAGGGATATGGAATCGGTGTCAAGTGGCAGGTTTTGATCATTGAATGATGAGTCCGAATAAAAGAATTTAGGCACAATCGAAGGGGCATTGACCATCATAAGTGTCGTGGAGTGGCCCAGGGTGCAAAATCTCCAAATTCTCAAACGAAGCACAACCAATGATGGACCATGTATTCCCCTTTGTGGATGAGAACTACTTGTTTGATTCCCATTTCTTCATTATTTGACATTGTCACCTCCGTTTTCTTGACTTCACTTCTCTTCTCAGAAACCAAATTATCGCTTCAAGCTCCATTCAAATTCTATCCACGGTTATTCTTCAGATTCCATTGCTTCACAAATCCACATCGCCAATAATCCCAAAATTCCTCATCGTCAATAATCGCCACGATTCCATCACATTTGCAACAAATCTTCAATTTAACGCTTTCAACTTCCCCAATCAGCAACTCCTCTCTCCATCCTACACCACATCTATCATATCGTATATTATGCAACAGTTACTTCTTGGCGAGTCTCTCCTTCAACGCAATGTACTGACACTCGTAGAACTGGTCCTTCGATGCAGAACAGAACGACGTGCCCTTATTGAGACACTTGTAGTATGTAATCAAATGGGCAGCACATTTGTCTCTATTCAAGAAAGGAATGTCGTTGTCGTCCAACTCCTTTTGGGATGCTGAGGTTAGTGGGGGACTTGTAATGGAGATTTCAATGATACGTACGGATAGCAGGAAATTCGTATGCTGTCGCAGCTTCGGTCATGTTAATGGAGATGGAGAGGTCAGTTCGAAGTGATGGTTTGTCATTGGACGAAGAGCGAGTGGGGCACGTGATTCATCACGTGTGGATGAACACGTGATTCACAATCGTCTTGATGCTTACACCAGTACATCTTGTTCTCAACCTACTCGTAGAGATGATGAATTCTCAGAAACCCTTATAAGAAACGTATCGTCATGAGATTCTTAAAGTTTCCTCCTGATAGAAAGTACAGGCGCCAAAATCGATCACCTGTTAGTCAGATGTAATCCTGTGTAGTTACTATGGCTCAATGGTTTTCATTCACGTGACAAGTATCACGCATGTCGCCAATACATACCCTGTTCGCCAACTCCGATCGCCTCGGCGCCTTCATGCATGGACCCTACAACCCATTCCACAGCTGTCTCATGCGTTCGTCGCTTCGCGATACGCCGTGCTCCAGGTGTTTGATGCAGGGATCATGTCCATAACTATCCTCCTTAATTTCGACAAAACAATCTCGAATCGACCCAACATCTGGTGATGCAGCTCTTTACGAACTTCCTGAAGGTGCAATATGCTGCCCCATAAATGCTTCCCATGAGCAGCAGTTCTTAGGCAGGGTGATCACGCTTCCACATGATCTTTACTCTTAGCAGTTATAGTATCGTACCATCATTGCTGGCAAAGGGGTTCAACACTCTTTATTGTTCTGTAGCGTGGGCAAACAGAACACAGGAAGATGACGATGAGCAAAGCAGTCCCTTGCAAGAATTGAAGGCAGTGCGTCCGCGGATGCGGAAAATAAGGTTTTCGCCAGGGCTGCTGTCCCGATGCGCCCACGCAAGTCTTAAATAGCGATAAGTTCACTAGACTAAAACATGCGAGGAAAAAGATGCAACAAAAACGTCGAGAGCACCAGAAGTAGCTGCTAATCAAGAAAGTGGAAATTAGGCAATTTTGCTAAGAAACTTCATGTATGTATGTCTAAATACAAGAATACCGACGATGTGCCTTTTAGTGAATGTGCGGCAACAATATGAGAAGCCACCAAGATTGTTCTGGGTTATGAGTGAGAAGGGGAAACCGAGAAAGGAGCGCAAATAGCAGCCAGAGGTCCAGTCTAGACAAGAGGGAGCGGGAGAGAGGTGTCGGAGCAATCGGAGATGTTCTACACTTTAGAAACAAACAGGGAACAATTTCCACCAATGGCCGCCAAACTAGAAAGTGGATCTTCTGTTGACCTACTTATTGGCCATTAGACCAGACGGAGTAGCGTAGATCTACCATCTTTTAGAATCTCAGATCGGCATGACCAGGCAATCTCACCAGCAGATTTAGAACTCTGATCCAGACGATCAACAAACTCCAATGCACGAATGCACGTATCTTCATCTCATCCGACGTTGGATCTCATTACGATGATGCGCAATGGTGTGCATGCACTACAATGTCGGAGGCCAAGAATTAAGGTGGATAGCCGAGGTTGCCGAAGGGAAGGTGACGTAGGTCAAGCAAGCCGAGCAATCGAGTTGATTTCACTTGTGATCTGGTCTCTCAGGTCTAAAGCCTTATCTGTGAGGCGAGTGTGGACATTCGCGCAGGCACGCACAACTCCTTTCACGCACTCTTCACGCACCTTTCGGAGCACGCCTCAACTTGCGTAGCACTAATACATCGATTCTAGAAAACTAGAAGCATAGACTAAAAGCACAAACACTGGTGGCTTGGTCCCGCAATGCAGGTGGTTGAATTGATATCCCGACCTGTGCATCAGGGGGCAAACTCCACGGTGGAAATTCTCGGCAATTGTCCCAGAGTGCACACACAACGGCTATACTTGCTTTCCCATTATATAAGGGTCTTGATAACCTATCGCCTCCTCGCACCAATCACATGGCCGGATAGAAGCCATCCGTCTCCGATGAACAATTCCTTGCGTCAGTGCAACCTAGACACGTGCGTATGTAGTGGTTTGGACCAGATGTGCATGAGCTTCTCGGATTCCCGCAAAGCTTTGCCGGCAGTTCTCTTTTTGGGATGGTTGGGTTATGGTTTGCATGTTACTCAGGGCTATTGTATGTGGAACAATGCAAGCGGTCCTATTGCGAGGTCAAGATCATGGTGTGCATCACAGCACCGCGCTACAACTCCATGTTCACCTTGTCTATTTCCCATTTCCTATTTCGAAGCTTAGGGACACGCGCCAAGCATGTATTGGCGACAAACATCATTGGCCACGATACAACTACGAGGATATAGCAAATCCGAAACAGGCTAGAGCGATCCCTCGCAGGTCGTCGATGATAGTGGCGAGATTCTGGATTTCTCGGCGACTAAATAGGATAAGATCAACACGAAAATTACGCTAAACCTGAAATCAGTATAATAATCGCTTGAACAATGAAAATAACAATTGCTGAGGATTTTGGGGGGACAAGGATTCTTTCACCTAACATGGTAACTGTAGGATCATTCAGATAGATAAGCAGTAGAAGACTTCGGTTTTCGAGAAGGATCGGCAATCGGGGGTTTCACTCATTCGCCGGAAATAGTAGGGAAGAGCAAGGTTATGAAGTGACCGCCACATTATGAGTATGCATATAGAGAGATTATCAGGGAATGAATCTGAGGAGGTATTGTCATGCAGGGAAACGTGCGCTTCGGTACTAGCATCACGCCCGTTTGGTGCATGCCCGCCACTCTGAAATAGAATAACAAATGCACGGATAGTGAGGCTCAAGGTCAAACTAAGCAAGCAAAAATGAAGCGGACGGGAACGGGAATAGGCGAATGCTGCGCGAGGGATAGATTTCCCACTGAAGAACAACAGCAAAGGCGACGATCGAAAGAATCCCGATAAGGATCGGAATAAAAAAACCGAGAAAATGGGGTGGAGAGTCTAGATGAAGAACAAATCACAAATGATTGGAGGTCGTTACGGTGTTGTTGAGGGGAATTCATCTTGATCATCATGCCATCGGAGTAAAACCCCGAGCTCCTGATAGATTTACCCGTCTCAGATTCGCACACTAACAATACGAGGGCGTGGAGGTGCAGTTGTGCGTGTAAGGTAGGGGAAAAATAGCTCGCATTAAAAGCCCTGGCCTCATGCTATGCGATGCACTTGCTTTTAAGCCCGCCATTTTACCGCTGGGCATAGCTTCTATTCCAAAAAAAGGCTGATGCCTGGCAGGATTGTTCTCAGAAACACCAAGAGTCGGCTACGTGCATAGTACCTGCCACTAACCAATTATTATAAAATGGTGCTGATTTCCTCAATATCGTCCGAAGTCTTCTTTCCAGCTGGAACCTAGTCTTCCAACACTTTTCATTATACACCATCCATGTCTTCTACACCTAAAGTCAAGTTACCATCCATCGCTGAGCTTACAAGCCAACTGGTTCTGCCCAAGTCCAGTCTTGATACCCTGCCATTGCTGCTGATATTCAGAGCACCTTTGCCCCACACCGGACACCTGCCGCTGGCTCTGTTGGATCAGCTGGGGATGGTGCCATTCCATCCTGCAAATCAACCACAATACCAATACTACTCTTCCAACGTGCCTCCTCCAGGTTTCTACCAGCATGCTTCTCTCCATAAGGTGTACTACCAGCCTGTCGCAGGTGCAACCCTCAACTACCAGCCGCAGGCGGCCAAATCATACTCTGTTGCTGAGGTGATAAACAAGCCAATGAACAAATGTCACCGATGTGGAACCACCGAGACGCCAGAATGGCGCAGAGGCCCAAATGGGTTACGGACGCTCTGCAATGCATGTGGTCTTTTCCATGCCAAGCTCGTGAAGCGCAAGGGAGCAGTGCTTGCAGCTGAAGAAGTTCTCAACAACAAGGTGTGCAAGGGAAAGAATGGACGCCGAGTATCCATTAAGAAGCAGGCGATGGACGAATCTAAGAAGCGGATGAGGGAAGCACAGGTCACCGAGATTCCACCCATTCCATACGCAGCTCCTTCGGGTTTCGATGCTTCACCTTCGCATCGTGTGTCTGCACCTCCTGCTCCACATCACATGGCGTTTGCTTCAGCACCAGGAACAGAGTATCTGTACCATGTGCAACCGGGAATGGGCTCGATTCCTTTACTGGGGCTAGCATGGGGTCCTCGATTGGAGTTGCCTGGCCCTTTGTTGACCAGACAACACCAATCGTTGCCTCCACTTAGAAACTGAGAGAGTATTATTAGCATTTATTTTTATTGGACCCGTCTGGACGACCATGCATTAATATATATTTATGGGACATGATGTAAATCAGAAGAAGAAGTAGTAGATCAAGATGAAGAATAGAGAGACCCTTGACTCAAATGTTATAGGTTCTTATGATTTCATAGCGGTTGTTATGGCGACCCGTCTCCAACAAAAAGAAACGGGAGAATTCCCGCATTAAACTACTATTATCTAGTGATCTCCCCCGGATAGTCTCATTCAATCCTGGAGCCCTTGGAGTCCTTGACGCACTTCCTCTCACAATTCTCATCTTCCTTGGCGCAATCCTTGGAAGCTAGCGTTGCCAATTGTATCTTTTCGTACAGTCAGAGAACTACTTTCAAGAGGCTCTGCATCGGTGGCTTTTCGGGGCCCAGGTCGGCCGGGTACACTGTAGTAGCTTAACGCGCGGGCCCGCCTCGCTTCCATATCTTCTCTGAGAATACTCTTCTCAAACATCGTTCAGCCATAATAGTCACATTCGCCCAAATAGTCGCCATACATCCATATTTGTTGTGTGATGTCTGGACTTGTTCCTGGAGTGAATGTGAATTTACTGCCGGCTTCAACAGGATGTGGATGCATTTCAATCTATTTAGTCCGAAAGTTGGCCGTGCCCCCAAGTGTGCAGTTTCACCTTATCTACTGCCCTATCTGCGCTACACTCTTCTATGTTGGGAATCGAGTTTTCTTCAAGATTACTAGGCTGTAGAGAATAGTCGATATCGGATCCATGCAGGAAGGAACCCTAACCAATTAACCAGCATGCCCCTGTGATATGTTGCATTCCTTGAGTCCATTGAATTCAATAAGCAAAAAACGCTAGGGCTTGGCTGGGTTCACTTCGATGAATTGGTATTGGTCGTGGCGAGCGTTAATTTTGGATTATAAATAGGAGTTCCAAATTAGTATTGAGGAAATCAGTGTTCGCCTGTTGGGACAAATAAGCGCTTTCGTTTCGTGCAAAGCGGCAGTAGACATCTTAAGCTCCCTATGTCGGGGTCAAAGTATTTCATATCGTTGGGAAAGGCGGCCTTCAGGGCCCTGGAGTTGCTGAACCTAAAATATCCAACATTAAAGTTCATGCATCATTGGTCGCATACAGCGATGCCAACCCATGCCGACGATTATGCATGGTTGGATGCGACCGCAATATCTTGCTTGCAGGATGGGAGTGCTTTGTCTTCTGATTTTGCATATTGTAGGCCCCTCTTTTGCATTAACAGGCGGGCTTCTACTTTCTGAGCCCATGAGAAGCTAAACTTCTATCATCTCCGGTTTCGCTGCATAAGAAATCGTCTACACGTAGTATGCGCCTGCTTTGCCCAATTTGTGTCAGATGTTGATATTTGTAGATGGTCTCTGTGAATCCGGAGCTTGACTTCACGCTTGGAAAGAAAAGTCCGTTCACATGTCTGAACTTGTGATGTATGAAGAATGTTATTGGAAGTGTTTGACAGGAAGAACTTTCGATAGATCTTGCCTTCATAGAATATCTAAACTACGAATGTCGAAGGTGGAGGGCGATCTCCGGAGTTTCTTCGGAGATGAACATTGTCGTTATGTCCGTGCTTCTCAGTTCCTTACTGTGGCCCAGAATACTTTGCATAGGTCCAAGAAGGCCATAGAAGAGTGCTGCGTAGTAAAAATGATCTACCCATATGTCTCTTGCCTTGTCGCGTTCTCAACTTTACCCTCGTCTTAAGCAATTTACTAACCTATCTTTGAGGGTAGGAAGGCATCATGTGCACATCCAACCCAAGTCTGTTATTTACAAGCTCCCCAATTTGGAATCATGTTGTTACTCTCGTGGGCTAAACCACGGACTATAATGGAAGTGCTACCTTGTTATTGAAGTCCTGTTCTCGCGTTCACGATTAAGTCATTGGGTTCATTCCAATTTTTACCCACTATAGATCCCGTATTTAAATCTATTCTGAAAGTGGATACTGTGTGTTTGCGGCTAGTTAATGTATGTTTGTGGTTAGCTAATGAATACGAGAAAATGGCGTCCGGCCGGATGATATTTTCCCGCTGGCTCCAAAACCCAAAAAGAAACGGAACTAGAAACCAAACGGCCAAAGCAGCTAGCCGAAGTCGCCCGTGTTTGCTGGCTTTCCTCATCATAGTCACTTAAACCCGATTTCAGTCTTGTTCTCATACATTCCATGCTTCCGGTACATCTTGACACGTCATTGTTGCAACATGCGCATGAATGTGCGTATCTCCGGAGGCTACAAAGATCCAATTGTGCGAACATCTGGTTCATGCAGGATTGCCTAACCGGTGCACGATTGATCGCGATGTTGCGTAGAGGTAAAAAATAGTAGGAAAATAATCTTTAACAAGCAGAGTTCGCACCCGTCCTTGCATGACATGGGGATTGGGCCATAACCATAGTGACTAAATCCGCAACCCAGTTCGTCGCGGTAGCGCTTCTATTTGCAATTCATTTACCGTTTTCATTCCACAGAAATGAGGCGTCTCCATCATATCATTTCCCAGGTCGGGGAGGTTACCGGATCGGTTTAGCTGTTACATTCGTAATCCTTGTTTCTTGGGTCAACTTGAGGCATTGCCGTAGGGAAGGTCGGCCAAGATTGAGGCAACTTGAGAAACAACGAATTTGCTTCTGGTTAAATTGGCAACGTGGATACGGGGCCACCCTTTGATTGAGAATCTTCTGGTGGTGGATGGTGAATTTAATGGAGGATGCGACTTTTCTAGATCGCTGGAGGCAATTATTGCCCGGATCTGATGTGGTTAGATCAGCCGCTCATGAATTTAAGGAACTTACTACTTCACATGAATAGAGAGTCCAGTTGTAGATATATTTGTCGTGAGTATCAGGATAGGGAGGTTAGCCCCTAATTAATCTGGTTTGATGGGATAGGAGGGGTATACTCGGAGTAACTGGAATCTTTGACTAGTTGACGTGCTTGCCAGAATTTGATGAATAAGAAGCATTATTATCTACACAATACAGAGAAGATTCCTGGTGCCGTGACTATTTGGAACAGCAGTAGAATGTAAGTGCTGAATGGAGAAAGTTGTTCAAAAATAAAAATTTCATCAACAAGGGGTACCTCAGTCTGAGGTGGATAGGAGAGAGTTTGGGTCCCGAATTTAAGGAGATCTGTGATACCCGCCCAGACGGAAGAATACTAATAAATAAAGCCCTTGAAATCAAGAATTCCAAATTTCATAAATGTTCCCAACAAGTTAGAGATTCATTTTGATTTACAAGAGTCACTACAACACCTAAACCACATACGATTCCTAGAACATTCACAAGACCTACAATTTTCACTACAACACCTACGATGCCTTTAAACATCCAAGTTCCACCCCTCTATTCCTTTTCTAAACTCCTTCTAGCACATACTTAACCGCGTCTAACACATTGTCATGGACTCCAGCCGACGGCCGATGCACCGTTCTGGCCCAGTCCGAATCCTTGTACACCCCTGTCCTCAAAAGAACAGACTCCCAGCCATTCATGTTCGCTCCACGAATATCTGACTCCGGATTATCGCCAACCATGTATATCTTCTTAAATGGCGAGTCTGTCACAGCTTCATGCAACTTGGGCATGAAATCATGTGCCTTGTGGCCGTGAAGCAACTTATTCCACTCAATAAGTACCCAGTGGGCGTAGTCGTGCTGGACTTTAAACGGTTTGCCAAAAATCGTCAGCTCAAGCGTCTTTTCGGACCCATTCATCTCTTTGTAGAGGGTCTCAGTGATCATTCTAAATGCTCCCTGTCCGTAGCGTGGCAAGTTGTAGTCGTTGGCCCAGAGAAAGTCGTTGTTGCTGAAAGCAATGGGAATGGCGGGAATGTGGGCGTTTTGGTCAGGTATCGGCCTCTTGGTGTCCACCAATCCTCCCTCTGAGTTCAACAAATCGCTCACAACTTGCATGTCGGTATTCATGTCTCTGGGGTCGTTGAATACCAAGATAGCCTCAATGGGCTTCGAGAGATCAACTCCACGAGCATATTTCTCCAATTCAGACCCCGTGAACCGGTTGTGGGGCGACACTGCCTGGTTTTGCTTGACAATATCAATAGGCATCACTACATCAGGGAATCCATAGTCGAGCGCCACCTGCCGGGCGTTATCATTATTTCCTCCCACAACTAGCACACGGCGGTACTTCCCACTCTGTGCCCAATACTTCATAGGGGTATGGCTCTGGACAATCTGGAGTGGAGACAAGTGGTAATTGAGACGTTCCGAGAGGAATTCTACCCGGGCCTTCTCACTGACACCACCACCGTTGGTGAGAAGTATGAACGGCACCTTAGCCTGATCCAATAGTGTGAGCGCCTCGTGAGCCTCGGGAATAGCCTTCGATCCCCGAACTAGCACTCCATCGATATCAAAAACGAATGCAATGGGAGACGACGCCAGAACGGAAGTTCCCGAAAGTGAGCGGATGCCAGCTGCATGACGGGCAGGTGCCACCACGCACCTAAAGCTTGTGTGGAGGCGAGGAATCATGGCAAAGTTAATGGTGTACCCTATCATATTGAATCGAGATAGCATGTCGATTGCAGGACTGGTTGCAGGAACGATTGCAGGAACGATTGCGGGCCCCAGTGCGGAACTGAGTGCAGATGTGTAGAGTATGCATGCACAATAAAGAAGTCGGGGCCTGACTTCAGGTACACTACTAGACGTACATGGGTAACCTCCATCTCGTATTGATTGGTAAATCAATGTATCAAAGTGGGCGAATTTTGTTGGGGGTGGTGGTGGGGCATGCGCGGGGTGTGTCACGGTGCCCTGGCGCCCTGGTGCCCTCCATTCTGGTAGTTTCAACTCCTTTCTCACACAAATGCATCTATATCTTTTGGCAGGACACCCATGAACCCCCCCCCCCCACAGGGGTCAGCCGATGTTTGGGGCCTGGCCGAATCGTACGTGATGATGTGCAACCTAAGGGCGGCGTGCTGCTTCGGTAGATGTACCGAGGAAATAAACTTGCGTGGCTCGTAACGAATCAACGGTGTATTTTGCGGCCAACGAAACTTCTCTCAGTTCACTCATGCATCCCGAAGTGGGCAAACCTTCGCCGATTCGTAATGGAATAACCCCTTACGTAGCGTCAACCCATGACTTCGTATGCTGGTGCATTTTGGGTTAGTACCTTGAGAATGTTCACATTATTATCCCAAACTTAGAGTTCGGATGCAGGCGTGGGGTGCAAAGTCTCAGAATCTAACTTCTACATCCAGCCGAATTCACACTTAAAACATCTCGCCATCAAGCGGCTGGCTCGTATTGGCGCCGCATTCCAGATTTCCAACTTTATCCCTTTGATTTCCTGCGTCGCTCCTTGAGTTCGCTTCCTCTCTACTTTCCGAGGTGGTGCCAGAGTATGCAAAATTAATTATTATGTATGCTATATTAAATATTATGCTCCGTTCGCAAGTTTCTGCAAAATCCCTCCAATATCGTCCCCCAGGTGTCCCTCTTCAACAACCCAATCCTCGTTCAACTCTCCAGTTAATACTTTGCATGCGTTTCCGGCAATAAAGAGTCCTGGAGGTCTAGAACCCAATGCGTCCACCGCCGCAGACGCCTTTGACAATGTCGTACGAATCACTCTCTGATCGGGACATGATGCCCTTTCCACGATAGCGACGGGCAAATCATGCGCCCATCTCTTATCCTCGATCAAATGCGGAATCAACTCCACGATGCGGTGGAGAGACATCAAAAACACGGTGGTTCGGGAAGGAACAAACTCTGGTAAGTTGGGAAGTGCCCCCCGACGGCCTGTGCCGGTGCAAATGAGCACTTGGTCGGCGACGTCTCTGTGTGTTGCAGGAATATTGGTGTAAACTGGTGCAGCTAATGCGGAGGTTATTCCCGGTAATACAGAGGGAGTGAAGCCATGTTTGGAGAAGAACAAGAACTCCTCGCCTCCACGGCCGAAAATGTAGGGATCACCCTGCTTGAGTCGAACAACCTTCTCTCCTTTGAGCAAGCTGGCCAATCCGAGCTCGAGGAGTTCCTCTTGGGCCCGCTCGGCGTTTCCAGGGAACTTTCTCGCAATAAATAGTCTGGTGCGTTTGGTGGGAATGAGATCCAATACCTGCTGGGGTACAAGTTTGTCGGCCAATATCAAATCGGCAGAATGAATTTCCTGGAGTGCTCCGAGCGTCAACATGGCCACCGATCCCGGACCAGACCCCACCAACGAGATGGACCCTTTCTTACTGGCTGCATTGGTGAGTCTGTTGTCATTCTCTTCACTCTTTTTGTATTCTAATGCAAGGTCGTCCACAGAAATATCTGCCAACTTCGAGAGCGGATAGTACTCGACGATCTGCGACAAAAACCGTGCTCTTTGCGTAGCCTTCTGCTCTTGCGTCTTGTTGAATTCCTCCACTAGAGAATTGAGCTTCAGGGTGGTCACTGCATCGTCGTCATTTGCGCCTACTTCCACATCAAATTGGTGGAGCTCTTTTCTGAGCTCACCCACCCGATCACAGATCTGGGCAATATTATTTGGCAACGCTCCGACCAACTCTCTTTTGATTCTCGATGCCAACTTGCACCCTTTTCCTGATGTGGTCACACCCATCTGGAAATCTCCACTCGTGTAAGTAGATAGAAGCGTGAATGTACACAACTCTGGCGAATCCGATACGTTGACGGGGATTCGAAGTCGGCGGCATTCCTCCGATATGGCTGATTTGAGATCCTCTTCATCTCTCAGTAGAGCAACGAACACTTTGTCCACGACGCCTTCGACATCCTTTCTTCCTAGCGTCGTAAGATGTTCTAACATAAAATTCTGCTTCACCCACGTCACTGCTTTCTCATTAATGTGTTCCTGAAGACTTACAGGAAACTGGTCAACTTGGACATCTTGAATGAGCACTGGCTTAGCACCACAGGCCAAAATGGAGTTGACGCGTAGAGCGGCAATGTTGGAATTTCCACCAATGACAAGATGAACTTCGTCTTTACAAGACAAAGAAGCTAACAAATTCATTACTGGGTGGAAAGTATGTTGAACGGTTTGATATAAATTTTGCAATCCAGTGATTAGGACACAGCACGTGATGTGATGATAGCCTGGATACAGGATGTATATGTAGCCAATGACGGGTGAAGCATAGGGAAGCATGTAGATAGGACAGAAACAGCATTGGTAGTTAGATCATGGAATTTTGAAGTCATAAGTTAATGAAAGTATTGGTTGGTGATGACGGAAGATTTTGCAACGTTTAGCCCAGGCGATGAGCTGAATCAACTGGCCTTCTATGCACGGTCGTATTGTAGTCAGTACATCTGATGAATATTTTCGACTAAGCGATTCCAAACAATACAAGGAGTTATCTCGATTTCTCTGAAGTTTTCCTGAGTTTTCTACAGTATCCACAACTCTTTCTGAATTCAATCTGTATTCCTTTGTCTTAGGATGTAACTCTACATCGGAAATGCTGAACGAACAAGTAAAATCTTTCTCCATCAATTGCCCTACAAGAGGACAAACATAGCCAATTTCCAATTATGATACCAATCGTTATTGATACATGAAAGCGAGGTGGATCATCGATGTGGCAATACCTTGTTGGAGGTGAAAATATATACAATCTGTACCCGAAAGCGTTCGTCACAAAGCGGAGGGCCTTGAATAGTCGTTCACACTGGCCATTGGTGGGAGTGCCGCTTTGGAAATGAAAGGAGTCAATTTGCATTCGGTGCTCTCGCCCGTGAAGAAAGGACCCAAAATATGTGGACGAGACGTTTACCTTCCAGTATACCACAAGTGAAATGACTGAGGTTTAAAACCTTTACAAAGGGGAAATAGAGGGATGTCGAAGCATTCTTATAGAAATGGAAGCCTTGGATAACTACTTGGACGAGCTTGATTATCCAGAGCATGAGAAATTTTATGCTGGATATTAAGTCTCTAACGCTGTCAACAGAATGAGAGTCCTATCAAACAGATTAAGAAACGTCTATTGGAATCAGAATCGAAGAAGAAGATCAAGAATAAATCAGCGGGGAACAAAGGAACCGCGAGCGTTGTCAAAATGAAGCTTGAACAATCATCTAGTGACGCTAATCGCATACAAGGTACCTCATCCAAGAGGGAAGACGAGCACATCGATACAGAGAAACTAATTCAAAAATTACGCAAAAATCCCGACGATTTTTCCTATAGAAGTGTTAAATTTTCAGATCGTCAAGTCCTTTCCATATTGTACCTGACTCGGCAATGTTAACTAATTATAAACGTGATCCAGGGCACACGAAGCTCATCTGTGAAGGTAGTGCTGATCTGGTTCTTGAGGTTCAGGGTGTTGGGTCCCTGATCATCATGCTCGACAATGGGTATGTTATCGAATTGAAGGATGCACTTCATTTTCCGGTCTATCATTAACCCATGCTCTCCATGAATAAAGCTTTAGTCGAAGGCTTCCACACACTCTATGCCCATTGAGAGCTTTTTCTTGAAAGCGAAGGAAAGCAAAAGATCGGTGGTAGAGATCAGTATTTGATGCTTACTGGAAAAGTGGTTTATTCTCGCGAGCTACCAATTTTCTTTGTCAGGCATTGCCCTTCGGAAAAGCGAAGATCACTCCCAGTCGCCGTGGATATCCAAGATTAGCCCAAAATCATAAAGTGAAACCAGATTATGAAAGACCAGTGGTAACTAACAATGTCATAGTTGCATCTGCGAAAGCAAATGGAGTGCTCAAGAATCCAATGTAACTGGAGGCAAGGACATTATCAAAGGATCCCTTCAGTCATGTTCCTGGTCTGAGGAACAGGGATTCAGTATTATCTTGCTATTATCTTTACAAAATCGTTGGATCAGAGCAGATTTGTGAAGCAAGACGCTCTACGTGCAACCAGTAAATATGATGTCGAGTCAAGCCTCTGCTCTGAGATATTTTGAAATGCTAAAGATTCCTTCCTGAGAAGCAAAACAGTTACTACAGCTTAAATCATGCTTTAATCGGGTATGTTAGGATATTTGATGAACAAGTCAATCGGCTGTTCGAAGAGATTTACGAGTATTTGTGAAGAGAGAAGCAGTTGCTTATATTACCGCAAGATGAAAATTTTCAGTCTAAAATAGACTGAAAAATAATACCTTCATGTTTGTTATGGTCGCTAAACAGAGTAGAAAAATATTGACATGGAGTGACTCAGAATGCATGTAACCAAGCTCAGAATGCACATAACTCAACATCAAGAGATGCACGATGGTGTAGCCAATTTTCCATTTCATCACCCACATGGCACCAAAAAGACATCTAGGGCTTGGAAAAGCCGCCAAGTCCAAAAAGCAGAAAACGGCCTCGGAAGAACCCGTGGTTGCCGAAAGTCCCGACCAGAAAAATGAAATCACCGTCGAGATGGACGAAGAAGTGGACGCAAACGATGCAGTTGGCCAGCTCGTGGCATTATGGAGAACATTCTTGCTGAGCGAAGACAAGCAGGAGTTGATGTTGAACGGTATTGTCCACGAATGTGACCGGATCTTGAGAAAAAAACACAATGAGTCCGAAAATGCCCACGACGATGAGGTCATCGAGATGGACGAACGCTTCTATGCCATCTACGCCCTGGCCATTTCGACATTGGCATTTTTCCACACTGAAGAAGGCGATAAAGTTGCCCAATACTTTGAAGAGGCCCACGACCGTATCGGGGCCGGGCGTGAGTTGTACCCGGAATCCATTGAGTTGCTTTTCGCAGAGGCCAGAATCTTGATGAACAGAATCCCATTGTTGGAGGTGAGCCTGTTGACTTTGGACACCACCATCGACAAGAAGCACCCGGAGATCTCCAAATTGCTCGACAAGAGTCTTGGCGTGTGGGAAAAGGCCGTCGAATTGTCGGAGGAACGCAAAGAGTACCACCATTTCGACGTCGAAAAGTTGGATTTCTTGCAAGCGTTGGACGACTTCCTCGATATGGCCGACAATTTTGGCAACGACCACATGGAGGGCGAAGACAGCGACGATGAGGATGAAGACGACAAGAAGGTCGAATTGGCTGCCACCCACCCACTTTACTCGGTGAGAGAGCTGGACAAGTACAACAAATGGTGGAGAGACCAAAGCTTGAGGTTCTTGAAGAATTTGGATTTGCTGAGCAATCCACCTCTGGAGTTGAGAAGAGAGTTGTGCAAGCGTCTTGGCCAATCGTACCTTATGGAGGCAGAGTTCCCTTCGAGTGTATTCACAACCTTGACTTACTACTCAAAGGGAGAGAAGGAGATCAACGGGCTCACGAGGGCCAACGCGCAGAAAATCAGTCAGGAGCTCTTCACCACTGCGTTGAAGTTCTTGAAAGATGCACAGGATGAACAGGATCCAGAAACTTGGGCCAATGTGGCTGAGGCAATGATTTCGTTGGCCAACACCCACGATCTCGAGAGCAAGGAACAGGAGTCGATATATAAGGAGGCAGAGGAGCTTTTGACCCGGGCTAACAATGCCACGAACGGTAAGTATGATGACATCTTGGAGAACTTGTTGCAGGCATAGATGATAGAGGCAATGAACGATAATGAAGCATGAATGCACCCGAAATGGCATAGAGTACTTGTAGCTTGGAAGATAAGCAAACCTAGCTTGACCAAGTCAGATAGCTAGTGGATGATGACGTTGCTATGTCGGTTAGTAAGCACCAACCCAGCTCTACGGGTGGACGACGAAAAGATATTAATCGGCGTCTATATACGAGCCCCAAGCATCGAGAACCCGCTCTAGGCATGCTAAACACGCGAGGCAATGGTGCTCTCACTCTGGAGCTTCATGGCGTTCCGTTCATGGGCGCTCTCCTTGCAGAATTGCAACCCCGTGCACAAATGGTCCTCCAACAACCGGTGCTTGGCACAGAACTTGCCATGACAGTGACCGCAGTCGCCCACCATCCGAAGTGGCGCCGACGTGCAGCTCTTGAACAGACATCTGTTCTTCTTCACCTTCTTCTTCTGCACCGAAACCAGCGACTGCGGAGCAAGCTGTGGCGACGCAACCGGGGTGTCTGTGCTGTCGCTCATGAGGATCACTGTGATGGTCTCCAAGTCGGGCGTGATGCGGAACGACTCTAGAGTATTGTAGTAGGGCGCGAGTTTCTGCCCGTTGTAAATAAGCTTAAAGTCCTGAGGCAACTTCGCCGAGGGCGGACATCCAACTTTGGCAGAGTTCCGCAAGTCTTCCACGGTGGAGTTGTCGGGAATGGTCACGGTGTATGAAGTTTCTGTGGACAATCTGAAGGTGACTTTCATGGTGGCGGCAATATATGGGCGGGTATCGAGAATGGGGGCTAGTCAGCAAATAATAGCGAGGAATAGCGAGAAATAGCAAGTTTTAACGAAAAAGACGCGATTAGTTTGTTGTGATGCGATGTTAGCAGCTTTTTATATGAGATTTGGCGCCGGAACTAATGGAATATAGAAAAAGTATACAGTAGGGAAGAACGGTGGCGTGGGTCATGCGGGTGATAAGGGAGCCGCACACGTGATCTGGGGGGTGTGGATGTTTACCCAAAATGATTCGGTTGGCTCTTCCTGCACAGGGACCAGGGGATTGCCAGGGCTCGCACCCGTACACCATACCACCCGTACACCAGCGGGATGTCACAGCCGAGTTTAGTGCTTCGAGCAAAAACACCGATGGATAATCTACGCCTGGATTGGGATTTCCTTGGATGGCCAGGCATTTATTGCAAGAAAGAATTCCCTGATCGATACTGTAGGGTGTTTCCGAGGTGAAATGGGTCGACGTGGATAAGTTTTCTTGTTATTGGGAAGTTTTCTCGATGAGTTTTCTGTATTGTGAGATCCGACCATGTAGAATGCATTTCCATTAATACACATTAAAGAGCAGGAAATGCGGCAACAGCGGCAAGCATGAGTGGATACAAGTATAAAACACCAACTCAGCCGAAAACCATCTCCACTGATCGTCACAGCAACTGACTAGTGTCTAAATATAACGTCGCCCTATTATCTTCGAATATGCGAACTTATTCCGTCCTTGGCCTTTCTCCACAAATCACTTGAAGAGCTAATCTTCTCGAGCATCTTCAGGATGTTCCTAAACGGTCAATGGTCTTATCTGGTAATCCTTTGTATTGTGTGGTGAGCATTGTAGAACTTTTCTGTAGTTCTGAAGCTTCCCCCTTGGTGTTCTCTTAGACTACGCAAGTTCCGTGGTTCCTCCATTACTTCTCCTTTGTTCATTATCATTTTTCATTTCTGAATATCCTCCGTCTCCGTTTCCTTGGGCATGATTCATTTGCTACCCTTTCTTCTTGTTCCTCGCTCATGGGGCAACAACCACCACGTTGGGACCCTCCACAGGGCGATTACTAAGCGAAGGCGCTGAGGCCTTCAACTTTGTATTAGCAGGAACTGGAGTGGCGGCAACTGTTAAAGCCAAAGCAAGTATTTCAAGAAGCTTCATGGTATAAAAGGACCAGGAACAAGTATCAAGTGAAGGTAAAAGCGAGTTCTCGGTCGGAGCAAAGCAGTTGCCGATTATGAATCTATCTGGCCACAACAGCAAGTAACTATCGTTGATTTTTCTCCATAATTAGCGATCGTCGGTCTTTTTATCTTCGTTCCACGAGACGACCCCAGGGCTCGTTTTATTGCCCAAGAGGGAACCCAACCTGCACCCACCATGAATGTTCTATTGTCCATACTAATGTACTCTGTAGCATTCCCCCCACATTCTCACCGCATTCTCCCTACATTGTCACCACTATATCACCATATAGTTAACATTTGAGTCTCTGGTTTCATCGCTATTCATTTCAGAAAGCTAATTTTTCTCTACTTACATGAGGCAACTCCAGTTAGTGAATGTAGGCAGCATTAGCCGAGTTTCAACCCTGCAACAGCTTGTTCCGCGTTCCTTCTATATTCAGGCACCGCAGGGACCATGTGGTATCAGCCCCGATTAGGAAAGCGTACACTCCACTTTACCCACTGTACAGTTTCCTGTCAGGAGCTTTATTGTTTTCTGAGATCCTGAAAACAAGTCCGTACATGAATGTACATGAAGCTCTAGTATGGGTAATTTCAACTGATATTCATTATGTTTCGTGTCTTGGGGGGTTCGTGTATTGGGGGGTTCGTGTATCGGGGGGTCACAATCCTTTCAGGAATCCGCGGTTTATTTTAAAGGGATAAACTTTCGGTGCTGCGCCTTTTGCATATTTTTTCGTGCTTGAGCTTATTTGGACCACTCATTTGGAGGTTGGCTGACCTATGGCTGCCCGTCTCTCTCAGTCGATTTTTTCTAAACTTCCTCTTATCATTATCTTTATGATTGTTTTTATTATGACTTCGCTTCTTTACGTGTTTTGTCCGTCTCTTTCTTCTTTTCGTGTCTTGTGGGTCGGTCTCTTTCTCTGTTTCTCCGTCCTGTTATGCGCAAAGTTTTTCGCCATCTGCTTCCGTTTTATTGGTGGCACTCTGAGCCCCATAGAAGTGGTCCACCAAACCGAAGCTGGGTTCTTGAAGATCTTCTCATTGTGCCTGGAATGACGGTTCAGTGAGGTACTACAGTGGAAATGAATTAGTTTTCGCCAGCCCTCGAACAATCTGAATGAGCAAACTTGACATTGTTCTTAATTCTCTCACCAATTCCCTTACTCTACATCTGTATCCGTGATCACCAGATGGAATTGTCGTCTCCTCCTATCTCGTTTCACCAACATCATCAATTAATGTTGAGTAATTTTTGGCGGCCACATTCCGTGAATCATCGCTCTTGACTGCGTCTACCACAACGTCCTTAACCTTGGATCTCGCGGGAAATTAGTCTTCAAATCAGTCGATATTCTTGCTATCCTTGAAATTTCTGCCCGATAGAATCAAATTATGTGAGGTTAAGCATTCACTCAAAGAGCCCCTCTCAATACAAAACAAGCTTACTTCCTGAGTGTAACTGAAGAGAACTTCCTCGGATCGCGCTAAATCCCGCATTTGGATTCTGAACTTCAATTATCATTCCCTAGTTTCGTGCTTGCTCTTCATGGCTCTCCGGAGCCGCAACTTTGCATCTGGATTGGCACTAGATTCGTCAATTGATGAAGATTCAACAGAATTAATTCTGGGCTCTGTGGATTCAGATGAATTGGTGGTTGGCGTGGGTTGGTCAGAGCGATTGCTATCACTCTCCTGTCCATCGTGTTCGTCAGTCGGATTCGAAAATATAGCAACGTCCGATAAATTCCGAAGCGACAAAGAATTAACAGACTCGCTTCTTTGTAGGCCCTTGAAACCTTCATTCGATAGAATAGATGTGAAATCGATGTCATTGTCGTCAAGCTGGTTGAAGTCTCGATAGAACTCGTGGAAGTCATCGAACATCAGGGGCCCAAATCTCTCACAGAATAGCGCAACCTGTTCCGCTAATTTTCTTCGTGTTTTCTGAAGGTTCGCAAGCTGCAACAGATCTCTGTTCTGCGAAATAAGTGAGTAGAAGAGCGGCTTTAACGACTTGTAATAGTCAACGGCGATCTCTCCCACACGTAACGAGGCGTAGGTGGTGAGAACGCACCACAAGTAACACAAAATGAAAACAAAGAATTTGTGGAATGGTCCCGTCCATCCTGCCTTGGTAAGAAAGATTGTGGCCACCAAAGCCCAGAAAATATAGAGTGCGGGAGCCAAACAGAGTGCAACCAAAATCTTCCAAGTTCCAATGACATCTTTGGCCTTGATTTTGACAGTGGAAGTGGCTAAAGCTTCCTGGGCCTTCTTTCGGGAAATCTTTCTTGCAACAATGAAAACAGTTGCAAACATAAAGACTCCAGGCAATGCCAAGAATGTGAAAAGCGTCACCTTAAATAAACGGTTGAGAAACATGTATATCACGTAGACCTTGTTGGAACGGGTTAATGATTCCACCTGGTGGTCGTGGATACCCAACTGCATGAGTTTCTTGTTGTATTCACCCACGGCATCTTTCAACTCTCTGATATCTGGTTGGTCGGCATACATTTGGTAGCCCTTGATCAAACGGCGGTTCATTTCCACCACTAGCGGCAATGGAATTGACTCTCGTTGCCCAGAAGTGTACAATCTTCTTGCTGCCTGGATTGCCATAAGAGTATCGTAATCGTCACAGGTAACGGTGACCTCCTTCAAGCGCAAGGTGATGAGATCGATCAACTTGTTGACCACGGTTCTGGAGTCCGCCTCGTACTTGGCACCGTCCTCTTTGGTCACTCTGATGGGCCTTCCAAACTCCACAACAACCCTCGAACGGAATTTGTTGGGATGGAAATAGTTGAGCCCCACGGGGATGATATTGACTACCTGGTGGGGATCCTTTGATTGCGCCACTGCTCCAAGCGCCATGATGGCCACTCCTGGCTTCAATGGAAGCAATGTGGGACGATCGTGCAGCCCACCTTCCGGGAAAATTCCCAACACTTTGCCTGAGTTCAAATGGTCAAATACGCTCTGGAAGACTTGGTGGTTGTCGATGTGTGGCGCAGCTACAAATTCAGTGCCCTCTGTGAGCCTCTTGATGATTTTCTTATCGCTCTCCGTTGGATTCTCGAAGTTCACTTTGAATGGTTTCTTCAATACCAACCTGGTATCGGAGACCACCTCGGCGATCTGGGTGTTTCCGAGGAATTCCGGGAGCCCCACTAATCCTTTTGCCATTGTGTCTGTGGTGAAATGGGTGTTCTGGCCCAATACGACCAAGTTGTCGTTGTTCTGACCAAAATTCTCGATCGAGATGGTTCCCTCCACCGGTTTGACCAAATCTTGGGCTCGTTCCACCGGAATTGCTCCGCACATACGTGCTGGGATCCCAATAAACCACTTTCGGAACGATTTAGCCGCCGTCAAAAGCGCCACTCGCCGTCCAGCCATTTTGCGTACAGTAGTCATCACCACAACCGGATCCACAAATTGATTGTGGTGGGGCGCAATCACGAAGATCGCAGCGCCGGTTTTAGGAATGTTAAACGTTCCTCTAGGGGTCAATTCCCGGAAAAATGTGTGGATTACCGCATCAAAGAACCATATGGTTAAGTCGTAAGTGAATAGGAAGAATGCGTGGGTAATGATGGCAAATACCGAGGCATTGGGGTTGGGGACCACCTGGTTCTCATTGGTCTGTTGCTCTCCAACAGAGTCTACTAAATGTGTCATTCGTAGATTTGATTTTGTTAGTTTGATATTTGCTATTAGATTTTTGCGGCAGTACCAATGTAGATATTAAATATTGTGGGGCAGCTGATGTAGGTTCTCAGTGCAGGTGCATTGCTGGAGAAGATGAGGAAAGAAGGTGGAGGAAATAATGCAGGGAGAGATGATTGATTTAGTGAAATATAACATAAGGTTGCATACTTGAGCTTTGGTGAGGATTTGTGGTAGGTAATTTGGTGGGAGAGTTCAGTCTGAATGAGACTACCATATAATGAGAGTACCACATAATGAGAAATGCACCAGAGCAAAGGAAGTGTAGTCAAGGAGTGCTCGATGGGGAGGAAGGAATAATGGTGGTGCGTGTGATAATCCATAGTCTCGGCATAAACTCGAGGTTTGAGTTCATGGGAATTATTTCAAAGAGCAGCGGATGTGTTAACCAGAGGTGAAGACAACCACCGGGAGCAGGCATTTGTCTAAAGGGTTTAACATTCTGACAAACTCAAAGGAAAATGAGTCTTTAATAGCAGACTCTGATTAACCAATGGGGACTTCTATTTACGCAATCTTGACCCTGCTAAACCAACCTAAGGTTCGTCTTGGACGTCGGTTTTCTATTCAACATACCAATGCTACGCATAGAATAATGATGTTCGAACCTTAAACTCATTTCAAAATTTGTACATAATTTTAGTATAATAACTATATAAAGAACAGGAAGTACATCAGTTAATAGAGAGTTATCAATGAGCACGAACGCTATTCCTTCTATCTTCAGATAAGTAGGAGTGGTCCATCACTTGTCACCTCAGCAAGTCTGAAATAGAAATTCGCATTGGGTTTTTGATCACTTCTTGCTCCTATCGGCATATCAAATGGATGACTAAGTCGTTCTGCTTCTTTCCTTTCGGTTCTTGATGCTTCTATCTTATATTCGGTCTTCTCTTCACACAGTATCCACTCAAGTGTATTGAGAAACCATATAGACTTTCACTAAATGATAAACTCGAACCAAGTCGCCGTATTCTACTGATCCGCCATTCTATTGCAATGGGCGAACTGTGAATCATCGATGTGCTCCATCCATGGACTCCATCATTCGTTCTTGGTTGTCCAGACTTCGTCAACTGCCCAGTGATCGGGTGATCTTCGTCCCCGCATGTTCACTTAATGCTTTCAAAAAAATGCAGTTTCCTTTAACCCTTGCGAAACCAGAACCGACTTAACATGTAGCTGTGTTAACAAAAATGATACCGGCATCAACCTCTACTACTTAGGACAGTAATGCCCACGCAACCCCAGGCTTTCTTGGGGCATTACTCCCTTGATCCCCAGAATTGGCTGGAACCCCTAGCATCCTGAAATCTGATGGCAGAAAATCCCAGAAAATCCCCAACAAACTCCCGGAATAACTAATTCACTCCTCCCCCACCTAATCCTCTCCAGCAGGCACTTCATCCTTCAAGATCCTGTTCAACTTCACGCGAATCTCCGTCTTCTCATCCCCTCGCAACACGTCTTTAACAAAAGTTACGTCAGTGTCCAATTGAACCATCTGGAGCGCCCCACGCAACACTCCACAGTACAATTGTGAATACCACAACTCCTTCTGGATCTTGGGATCCAGAGCAACGGGGAGCTCCACAAACTCCGCCAATGGGTTCTCCGCCAAAACAATAGAAAAGCTCTTTCCATCGGGAGAAATGTTCTCTACTGCCGGCACGATATTCAAGAACATCTTGAAGCCTACTTTGGTAATCATGTCTGCTGTTTCCTTAAAGGTTCCGCACCGCTGGGCACCCGTGCGTGCCAAAAACTCTTCAATGAGCCGCATCCCGATATTGTACCCCATTTTGTCGAGCTGCTGGTTGACTTCTGCGTAGTTATTGTTGAAATCTCGACAGAGTTGGGCCACCACTGACCCATAGGCTAGCGTGAAGAGCTCTGTATTCTAGAGGTCAGTATTGGGGATAAATTTGGATATTTATTCTCGATGACATACGATTTTCTCCACGTTGTTCTTCCAGATATCGTCAGCGGACGTTTTTGATTTAGACATATGTGCTAGAGACTATTAATTTGGGGCCGGTGAAGGTGGATGATGTACACCCGTACCTCCCGTGTATTGGCGATGTTGATTTTACTACCCTGGACGTAACTAGGGCTTCTGGTGACTGAAACAAGGAGAAAAGGATACTCTGAGGTTAGTTATTATCGTTGGATTCATTAATTCTGCTGCTGTGGAAGGCGGGTTAAATAGTATAGTGTGATCACGTGATCATAAAGATCCCCGGCTCTGTTCCCAGTAGTTCAGGCTACAGTTCACGGGCCTCCACAAGCTTCTTTAAGTCTCCTGAACCACTTTCGGCCAGCCATGCATCAGTCCCGATCACGCGCGATTGTTTAGTAATGACGAGATTGTTTAGAAATGAATGGCCGAGAGTGTGTTTGAATGCAGGATGTATTGTCTTCAAGAGGTAACTCTTAGTCCTTTCCCAGCAAAAAAACGAAAACAATATTAGATACCCCTCTATCCTGTAGTATCTGATCCACGTAGTTCGAAAACTGCCAATATTTATCTTGAACAAATAGTTTGAAAACTCAACACCAAGAAAAGTAACGTGATCGCACTCGCATCAGGCCTATGCATTAGCCAGACGGATGCGAGAATCGGTCCATAAAAACACCAGGAATATCCCCAAAAATTTAGATTTTTTTTGTATTTCTACATTTTACCTGTTTCCTCACCCGATTTCTACTCCCTCCGCTCTCGGAACTATTGCCAAGGTTATATTCGGCTGCACTGAAACTTTTCTTCCATTTCTTTTTTCGCGCCTCCATCATCGTCATCATAGTGCTCCTATCCGAGCTACACCCAAAAGTCTCAACTATTGGCTTCGTGATTTCACTAGCCACACCGCAGTTTCTTCAGCTTGATTTTCATCTGTTGCGCCATTAGCCACCCCCGCCAGCGACTTCCAAATCGTCATCCATCCATATCCACTGGCCTCCACCCCATTTTCTCCCCATTGATAACCTCCAACACAAACAATCTACGGCAAAATGTTGTTTGTCGCTCCCCACAACTTCTCTGCCGTGGTGTCGCACCCCAGTCTGCCGAGCGTGCTTCTAGTGCCCAAGCTGAATCTCATCGATGGCATTCCCGACGGAATCTTGGCCCTTATGGCTCCAGTGATTGCTTATTGGGTATACTCCACCTTTTTCCACATTATCGATGTGTACGAACTAGCGGAAAAGTACCGAATTCACCCCAGCGAGGAGGAAATCTCTCGGAATAAGGCGTCGTTGTCGGACGTGTTGAAGGACGTCGTGTTGCAACACATGATCCAGTCTGTTGTAGGTTACTGTTTTTATCGTCTAGATCCCAAGCCTGTCACAGGCCACGAGCTCTACCAGATGTGGTATCTCAAGCAGAATTATGTTCCTTCGTTTGTGCCCGACTCTGTTTTGTGGGTTGCCTACAATTACGGCTGGTCTATGTTAAGAATCACCATTGCTCTCTGTATCATTGATACTTGGCAATATTGGCTCCACCGCACCATGCATGTCAACAAGACGTTGTACAGAAGATTCCACTCTAGACACCACCGGTTGTATGTACCCTACTCGTATGGTGCACTCTATAATGATCCAGTTGAAGGTTTTTTGCTTGATACGTTCGGAACGGGTCTCGCGGGCATCGTCACGGCATTGAGTCCACGTGAGGCGTTGTTCTTATATACATTTGCCACTATGAAGACGGTGGACGACCATTGTGGCTATAGGTTCCCATGGGACCCATTCCAAATGATGTTTCCCAATAATGCGTTGTACCACGATATCCACCACCAGAACTGGGGTTTCAGGTCGAACTACTCGCAGCCGTTCTTTACCTTCTGGGACAAGCTTACTAACACCCAGTACGAGTTTGTTGACGAGTACAAGGAGAAGCAGAAGCAGATCACCTTGGAGAAGTACCGCGAGTTCTTGGCCAACAGAAAGTTGAAGAAGGAGTCTATGGAAAATTCAAGCTCGCAGGACTCAGTGGAGGATAAGAAGGAGATTTAGAAGGATAAGTATTGTTTTATTCTTCTGAGCGTAAAATGTCTTCCACACCTGTTTTTCTGACTGGCTAGTCCGATACTAATAACATTCATATAGCACAAACGGAATTAGTCATAGTTGTCATCATAGTAAATTGTTTGAAATAATGGGATTTTTCGTAATTGGGCAAAATAAAATCAGAATATAACTGATCTGTGATACTGCTCTGTGATACTAATGGCGGTTTTCAATAGAACTTTATGTGGAGAAGCATGGCTAGAGAGAATAGCTGGATGCTCTGGTTAAATAGTTCACTAAAGTAAGATGTGGAGTTGAAGAATAGAAATTGCATCAATACTTACAAAGCGGTTCTCTTTTCTAGATTCGAAAAGAATCTTGCTCTATCAATTGGATCACATTTACAATGGATTTTATTGCTGTAGATCTATTAGTCAAGCTTTCACAGAACTACAAGGTCCAACTGCGATTTATCTTCCGCAAGCAACTAATTCTTGCTACAACTAGGACAAAAACAAGATAATCAATTCGAAAAATATTGGGTAGACAAGTGGACTAACATTGAACTAATCGTTTCCCCTCATCACGATTCAACAACTCAATGTGAATTTCCACAAGAAGAGGAGTGGTCTGTAGCACCCTTGCAAGCTGAAGGGACCATGTGGGCGAAAGCGGAGCTATTCTATTTCTTCCTCCTTTAGGGCCCACCAATGTTCAAGAAAAGCGCTACTTTTGAAAATCAGGAGAATACGGTACAAGAATATTCAGCTGCAAGTCACCCGAAAGGAGCTTCCACCAAAGGCGAACACAGGCGTAGGTTCCTCAATGCCAGTCATCTTCTCTGAGGGTTTGTCGTCTTCTAAAGGTACTCTACATCGTATTCATACAACAAATGATACTTCGAAGTGAAATGCAACTCTGCAACAGAAGGTGCATTCATTGAATCCATGCAACAAATATGAGTATACCGAAAACATGAGGAAAACATAAAAGGAGGTCCAAATCCTTACCGGTCACTCACAGAGTGAAACACAAGAGATAAAAGAGGACGATCACGAACAGATTTAACTGATTTATCCATTAATCTCGCCATGGCTCTACCCACACTTCCAGTTGAGATTCTCCAGTGTATCTTAAGAGCATTCCCATATTCGACATTGAGTTCCATACACGATGGATGTCATGTGGGCGATCCTCCCAAGATGGTTTTGAAGGAAATTATGCTACAGAAAATCTGCGATGAACAGGGGATTATCGGCCTGTCTCTGTCTACTCGGATTTTACATCAGTTGATTGCGAAAAAGTTACCCATACTGCTTGAAAATCATTGATTCCGATGGTTACTGTGCGCGAAACCTTATCTAGTCAATTCTTACTGTCAATTCCAAGAATTGAATACGAAGGCGATCCTGCAACGCTAGAACAATTGCCGAGAAAAGAATTACTTGATAAAATAGAAAAGTGTCACTTGAGTGTATCCGCTAGTTTAGCCTATATTTCACTTAACTCCATCACACAAGAGCATTTACTATGGTAGCCATAGTTATCTTACCAATGTTGTCAATTCATAATAAAGTAATTATAGCTACGTCATCATGTTAAAGAATTGTTATCTGATCATATTTACATCGTAGATTTCCAATTTTACTAGTCAAATCATAGTTATCAATTATTCATTTGTGAATAGTACCCCGCGAAAGTGTGACTATTAACTCCATGCCGGAACCGGCCCGGAACCGGCCAACGATAACAAACCCCATATAAGAACACCACCTTGCCAGTACCCAGCAAATAAAAAAATTAATAATTACAAAAATAATGGCTACCTACTCAGAAAAAGACTTTGATACGGTCCACTACAATTCGGCCAGACCGTCTTACCCGGAAAAATTCTACCACACCTTGATGGAATATCACCAAGCGAAATCTCAACAGACTGACTTTGCAATGGACGTGGGTACTGGGTCTGGTTTTGTAGCTTTTAAACTTGCTGATTACTTTGATCGCGTTCTTGGAACAGATATTTCTGAATCAATGGTCAGCCAGTGTAATAATGATCCACGAACAAATGGGTGCAAAATCCAGTTTGCTGTGGCTCCAGCAGAACAGTCGCCTTCATTTGTGGAACCAGAATCAGTGGATATGATCACCGGTGCCGAATGCTGTCACTGGATGGACCATCCTCGTTTTTTCCATGAATGTGCTCGTGTGTTGAAGAAAGGCGCCACTTTGGCCTACTGGTTTTACTTGGATCCAGTATTTGTAGGCAATGCTCGCGCCAATGAGATCTACACAGACTATGCATACGGATCATCGGTGGAAAAGTACGGCGAGAAGTCCGAGAGATTCTTCGGCCCATATTATGAGCAGCCAGGTCATGAGTTTTTCCGGACCGCCATGGCTACTGTGACTCCTCCTGAAGAGCTATTCACAGACGTCATCAGACATCATTATCATCCAGAAAAGAATGATAAGACTTATACCACACTTTACATCGAGCGCAACGTGACATTGTCTGTTTATCGAGATTATGTGACGAGTTGGAGTGGATACCATAATTGGAAAAAAGACCATGGGGATGAAGATACTGTGGATCGGTTTATGGAGGAATTGGCTGAGGCACTCGATGTGGACATGGCTACTCCAGTGAAGATTGTGTTTCCCACAGTATACACGTTTGCACGGAAGAGATAATGGAACAAGAGCATTTTAATCTAGATTGAATTGGGGATGTAGAAACTACCGAAGACAACCATAAGGCAACCCTTGTAGAAATACAATGTGAAATGAAGCGGGAGCTATGAAAACCCCTATCCTCAAGTATTGGTAATTGTACTAGACCTTATTTGAAGAGATAGCACGGAGGGTCTTGAATGTTGAACAATTTTCGAGCCTTTTTGGCTTGAAGGGAGGATGGGAATCATGATTCCAGACGAGGCAGGTTGGTGTTCTTTTTTTTTACGAATCAGAAGTTGAAAGAGAGAGAGAGTATCTTAATGATGTCAAGGAGTGTAGAATAAAGGAGCTATTGGTTTTTATTTGCGTTCTTGTCATCTATTTTTGGTGTGTATTATGTTTCAGAAATAATTCTATTATTGCGAGTACTCAGTAAGTTTGCGAGATTCCTACAGATTCCTGAGCTCGATGAAAAAAGTTAATGAGAAAAATGGACAGAAATAATCGGACATGATTGGAATGGAAACATGGTAAACTATTTCGTTTCCAGATCAATATAAATTATCTCGTATCAACAGACGGTTATCATTTGCGGTATATGTTGTGCAATTGATGGTGCTATGTCGTTTGGAGAACCTACCGAAATACAACACAAGCGCCATTAGAATCGGAAAGACACATGTAAAGCACGAGTAGCCAGAAAGGTTTGAGACGCACAGATCGAGAAGATCATTACTATAAATCGAGAAAATTATTACCTCTGTTTACTGAATAGCTTAATTAGCGGAGAATTGGGTCAATCAGAATGGCGAAACACAAGAAGCGGCTCAACTTAGTGCAGAGACTGCAATCAAAGAGTCAACAAAATTGCCAAAGTGAGAACAATTAAGGGCACAGAAGCCAACTTCTAACCCAAGGATTCGATTTATGCTCAACAGCCAGTAATCTGGAGACTAATAGGGCACTGCATTAAAAAGTATCTGCACATAGTCAACAAAAATTAGACCCCTATGCAACACGACAACAACCCACCCACATCTCCATTGGGCCAAGACTTCGTCCATTGTGCACTCAAAATATCGATCGAAAGAGGGTCTCCAACATTGACGATATTCCTATTTCCGCTGATATCCAATGATGTATTCAGTTTCAGTCGTTCATCATTTACCCAGCTACGCATCGATGCAGGATTTGCTAATGTTTTGTAATTTGCTTCTGGTTCGTTCTCAAATTCCCGCTCCCTTGCCGATGTGTATGGGGGCCAGAACATTCTGGATATTCCAGATCAACAGCATGACTGGCTGACCCCTCGTTTACTAAATTAAACTCAGATTCCACTAATCACCCAATCACCTAATCACGAATCATTTAATCACAAACCACCATAAGCCGTCACCATGAACGTTTCAAAACTAGAACTTTCCATGTACACCCGTACACCGGATCCACTACTAATAGTGACTAACGCCGCTCACACTTGACAGAAGCTGACGAATAAACACCCGTACACCCACCTTTAAGCAACCATCTCCCCTCACCACTGTACATAACTTAGTCAAACTTACTAACCCCATCCCACCAATACATAATGACACCAAATCCCCAGTGACCTGATTGTTAGTCAGCATCGAATATAAATACATGAGGAGTCTTCTCGTTGTCTTCTCATTATCAATTTTTTTGACAACAATTACATCAATGGCTACCCTCAGAACTATCAAGACTATCATCCCCGGCATCGAACAGGCCGAGGGAGTTGGCGCTACCGTGAGAAGAAGTATCGGTAACATGAAGATGAGAAACTTTACCCCATTTTTGCTTTTCGACCATTTCTCCTCCAACGGAACCGGCGGTTTCCCCGAACATCCTCACTTGGGTCAGGAAACCATTACACTTATGATCAATGGAGCATTTGCCCACGAGGACTTTACCGGATCCAAGGGAGTGTTGAGAGAAGGTGATTTGCAGTTTATGACTGCGGGCAGAGGTACCGTGCACTCGGAAATGCCCGTTATCCACCCCGATGGCTCGCCCAACGTGGGATTGCAATTGTGGGTCGACTTGCCCGAGAAATTGAAGGAAGTCGAGCCTAGATACAGAGATTTGAAGACTTGGGAAGTGCCAGTGGCCGAGTCTGCCGACGGAAAGGTCAAGGTCAAGGTGATTTCCGGTAAGAGTTTAGGCGTGGAGCTGGTGAAGGAATTGGCCTACACTCCAGTGCAATACTACTACTACACCATGAAGCCCGGATCGCACTTCTCTCAGGAGGTGCCAAAGGGGTTCAACTTCTTCTTGTACGTGTTGAAGGGTAAGAACTTGATTCTCCAGAAGGACTCCAAGGTGTCCAAGTTTGAGAATGTGTTCTTCAACACCGACGGAGACACCATCGTGGGAGACTACCCTGCCACCGAGAAAGAAGACATCGAGTTTGTGTTGGTGGGAGGCGAGATCTTGGACCAGAAGATTGTGCAGCATGGTCCATTTGTGGCTACTTCCAGAGAGAGAATCCAGCAGGCATTCAGCGATTACCAGTTTGCCCGTAACGGTTTTGAGAGATTGAAGTCGTGGAAGACCCTTATATCTAACGGAGTTACCGAGGATATGATCAACAACGAGTTGGGAGGCTCTGACGAAGTGAGAGAAAAACAGAAGCAGGAGTACCTTGCCAAGCTCTCTGCCAAGGATGAGCTCTAGGGTTTGAGAGAAGATCTCAGACAGGGAAGTGTTTTCGGACACAATCAGTTATCGCACGATTTGTTTAGCGTATAGAATGCAGATATTTATTGAAACTTTTATTGTAGAGTAGATAGTAGGGAATATTGAGCGACTACGGAAGTCACTTTGGAAGCTGTGTATAGAAAAGCAGGATATGAAGGGAACAAAAGGAATTACGTTATAAAACTCGCCAGGAAGCAGGTCACTGTTCCTGTTACTAATTGAACCAATATTAATATGAATTAGCCCAATGCAGGTGAGGAGATAATAGTAGTACGAATAATCCACGACTTATAGCTCGAAACACGCCAAAATTAACCAACAAGTAAAAAAAAAAGTTTCCCATTGATACCTCGGTAAAGAGTTTGGTCTGTCTCATCTTCTATCAGGTCCTCATAAACATTTAAACTAATTGCCTTATTGTCTTTTCATAGACTGGTGTGAATTCGCGCCATCCACTATCGCTCATCAGTTAACTTTCTTCTCAGCCTTCGAATGTATAATGAAGACCAGAACAATATTCTATCGTAGTATGCCCTCCACCACACACTCTTCTCTGTCCCTCTTCTCTTTTTTCCACCTCTTCTCATTCCTACTTCTCCATCCCAACTCGTCTCAGTCGTTCCTGATTCATTCCTCATTCGTACCTCTTCTCATTCCTACTCATTTCCTACACACTACCTACTACTCTAATGACAATGGATATCTCCAAGAAAGACGTAGAATACTTGAGCTCCACATTGGAGACTCACACGGTAACCTACCGAACCGCTGCACGAGACTTGAACATTCACGTCTCGAAATCAAAGCAAATGCTCTATGAATACTACAACCTCAACAGAACCACCGTGAACGCGTCGTTTGCCATAACTGGAACACGCCACGGAAACACAATTGTGCAGATATTCAATAGCGAGGATGAATTTTCATCACAAAAGGACCAATTTGACGAGGTTCGTGCCGTCCATGTGTACTGCTTGATGTTGGCAAAGAACCATCCACTGGCCAGTGACATTGCCATAGAAGATCAGCGAAACCCGGTTGATTTGGCGGATTTGGGGCGTTACTACAAGTTGGGACTCACCAAGGGTACAGACGTTGCGAACGTCGAATACCTTGACAAAAAGCCCGTGGAGAGGTTACAGAAACTGGAACCAAAGCTAGATCTGAAACAATCAATAATGGAACCGGCTGCTACTGCCTCGTCTAAACCCAAGTTGGAGTACCAATCACGAAAGGAAAAGGCCAAGGCTCCATCGCTCATCTCCAACTATGTATCCCGAAAGGGCGAGGCGAAAACAGCAGTTCCAGCCAAAAGAGAAAATTCGGCTAAAACTTCCTACCAGTACAAATCGCGGAAGGTCGAGCAATCGCAGCCCAAAGAGCGAGTAGTTATGTCCAGCATGGCGGACGACGACGATATGGATGTAGATTCCGCTCCCAAGGATGTGGATTCTGCTCCCAAGACTACTGGAACTCCACAAGCGTCGACTGACCTCAATAATCTCTTCTTGGACGACTTGAGCGACTTCAGCGACGACACGAGGGAAGACGTGGCAGAAGAGCCCATCGTAGTGGAAGATCCCGAGGATTCATCTCCACAAAATAATGAAGTGCAGCCAGCCAAAGTGCCCGAAGACTCCATCTTTCGAACCATGGTCAATAAATCTGCTTCACCGGCACCACAACAGGCCACTCCGCCTCCGGTGACGACTGTAGATGAAGACGGGTATATCACCACATATAGAGCGAAGGAGTCGAAGGAGGCCAAGGAGACAAAGAGAGCTCCTGCGAAAGTGGGTGGTGCAAAGACAAAGACAGACAAGAAGAGTGATGGAAAGTTGAAGCAGGCATCGTTGATGAGTTTCTTTGGGAAACGCTAGGCAGTGGACACAAGGCATGCTGTTTCTATATTGAGAGTAAGGTGGAGAATCCTGGGTTTGGTGTGTTTTAGTCTAGATGCAATTGGCGTTCGCATAGTCTAAGCAGAATATTTTCCAAAACTGGGATTACTATGCATAAAGCAGGATCTCTCTATTGTTTTGCATCTTAGCATCTCTCTGTTGTTGGAAGTTCTTAGGATCTCTCTGTTGTCGGAGGTTACTTAGGATGTCTCTGTTGTTTACGATCTACAAACGGCGGGAATTGTTTTGTCGGCCAATCACAGCAAACAATGGGCTAAATGGCTGTTGAGGAGAAAAATTCAGGGAAACAAAAACAGGGAATAACCGAGAATTCCCACGGAAGTGCCAGAGATGCATATCCAATGCCTGAAAGATTTGCTTTGTCCAAAACTGCGACATAAATTTTTGGATAAAACTCCCTTAGTCCTGCTGGAATGTCGGCGACGACTAAAATAGACAATCAATCAACAAACTTTGCAATGTTTGAAGCCAGCGATCTGGGGAAGAGATTATTTGCCATTTCAGGAATATTGATGTTGCTGCATTCCTGCGACTGCCGAAAATGGAGCATAGTTAGTGTCAGAAGCGACGCGGAAAGGAACCGTACTGCACACAACATGTGATCTGTTCCCCCATCAGGAAGTTTTTGCACCCTTCCAATAACTCAATTTAGCAATTCCCCTTTGCAGATAATTTAGATAGTTGAAGGCTCGCAAAGGTTACAGAAACCTACATAAATTAGTGCCATTGCCCAGAGTCATTCGCAGCTCCCTTTTCTTGGAATTTCTCACTGTTCTGTACTCATACCCATACATTCGTTTGATCATGAAGTTATCTCACTCCACGTTGTTGGCGGTATTGGCCACATCTACTGTGGTACAGGCCGCTCCCGCCCCTATCAGGACACAAGAATCTACCCAGCTCCTGAAGCGAGCCGACTTAGAGCGTGCATTGGCTGCCTACGAAGAATTGCAGGTGTTGAAGGCCAAGAGGGCCGACCTTGCAGCCGAATTGGCCGAAAGAGAATACCAAGTGGTTACTGATGTGTTGACTGCAATCAAAAACACTGAATTGACCCCTGTGGTTTTGAGGTTTTTTGTTTCCAATGACACCTTGAAGAACTTGACAATCACTGGGCTCGAATATGTTATCAAGTCGGGCCTCATCTCGTTACAGTCATTGTTGGATCTCACTGTTAAGTCTGGCTTAGTTGTTTCTGTTTTGAATGACACTCTCTATGATTGTCTGTTGTACGTGGCCATAATCAACATGGTCAAAACCAAAGCTGCCAGTATTCTTGCTGGCCTTTTCTCTAAGAGAGACAGAACTCCCAGAAGGCCCTACACGCTCGAGGAAGGAATGGAGATGCTCCGCAGAGACGGGTTGATGCCTCCAAGTATCCTTGAGCCGGTGGACGCAGAGAAAAGAGCCGTGGACGATATTGTGGTGAACTTGTTGGAGAGTTTGGCCTCGTCCGGTTTGGCATCGCAGGTTGTGGAAACCGTTCTTACTGATCCGGAATTCATTTCGTTTGGTGCCCAGTTGGTCAAGGAGCTCAACTCTCAGGGCTTGATCAACATCTCATCCCTAATCAGTGCAGTGCTGTCGTCTGGGTTGTTGTCTCAGTTGGTGGGTGAGTTTTTGAACTTCGACACCATCAAGAACATTGCTGCTACAGCAATTGATGCCTTTGACGGAACTTGCTCTTCGTCGACACTGGGAAATCTGACTGCAGTCGCGACTTCCAGTTACAGCTCAGGTACTAGTTCGTCTAGCTCAGGCTCTGGGTTATCTGGCTTGGTTTCTGGCCTTTTTGGAGGTTCCAGCTTGTTGGGTGGTATCACTGGATTGTTAGGAAATTTGTACGGTGGCGGGTCTAGTTCATCGTCTTCTTCAAGTGGAACAGCATCGTCTTATTCTGCTGGAATGGGTACGGCTAGTACTTGGGCTGTGACTGCCGCTGCGGGGACATCTACGACTGCCGCTACTGACCCTTGTGCCACATCGTTATACAAGAGGGAGAGGCTTCGAATGTACTAGATAGGATGGTTTCTTTTAATCGATATTTTAGGAAGGAGTGTAGCTGACCACGTTGCCAGTAGCTAGCTGATGAAGTTCGAAGGCACCATTGTTCCAACATCAAAATTTCTCCAAGTTTGCACCTCTTCACTTCTTCTATTATCTTCAACTGTATCTTTATTCCTCTTCTCTTGCTCTACACAAATCTGCCGCGCGCTACGCATGCAATTTATCGTATCCAGTAATTGCCCGCTGCGGGGATGGCCCAATCTATCGATTATTTTACCTAACTCGGCCATAGACTGCACGCACCGAAAACACTAAAGTACACTCAAGATCTCACAAGCTAAGAAGCGAAATTATCCCTCATAAGCATTCCAGAATTAAAAATTAAGAACATGCTCACACATATACTCGCTAGCACACTAAATTCCTTTCTCGGACCCTCAACATCTTCTTTATCACCATCATCTCAAATCGAACCATGCATGTAATCTTTCCTAATGCGGTTCAACTGTCAACACTCGGCCAGCGGTGATGGACTTCTGTTCCGCTAAACAACAACTCGGATCATCGACAAACACGCTCGTGCTGACTCTCCAGACGACCTGGAAGACCCATTGGCTGACATTTCGAAACGCCAGAGTGTTCTCGTTCGCCACTTGATTCGGATATAAAATCGGCCACATCTGCATCCCAATTAATTCGGTGACCAAGCTCTGCGTTACGAAATCGTGTTGAGTTACATATCACCAATTTATAGCTGCTTCTTGGTCGCTCCTGCTTGCGTGAATTCTCCGTGAGAATCTCCTTGATCCATTTTAAGTCATCCACAGTCTAACATGTTAGCAGATGACGACAGCGACACCTCCAGATGGAGAAACTCCGTGCATGGGTTCTTTCGAGCTACCTCTGCTAGTCCAGATCGGTCGCTACTAACAGGAACAGCACGGGTGGCTACCGCAGTGTTGGGACTGGGAATCCAGCACTCTAACAGCCTGAAAACTTCATTCACTATGTCAATCTCATCTCCAGGCCAAGGTGTGGTACGGCTAGTAAGAGTCAATGACTTTGCAGACTCAGACACCTCCGACAATAGCATGTACACCGATGAGGAGATATTGTCTGCAGAGAACATTTATGCTGTGATCCAAGAGTACGAGGAAGGTCAACATTTCCGATTTGAGGAAAATTTTCTGAGCGATTCAGACACTGACAGAGACGATGGTCGACCAAAACTTTTCGCATGCGGAGATCAACGAATGGACAAGAGTGGACAAGTCGCATATGGAGCCAACCGAACGATTAATGCGATTAATGCTTTCCAGGGAAAAGATTCGAGAGAACGAAGTCTGGGGTTGGGACATCTGACTCGCCTGCCAATATCACTGCTATCAGCCAGCAATAAGGCCGTTTCACAGTCTAATGAGAAATTGATGAAAGCAAATGAATTTCCAGATAAGGGTAGCTTGGTTCGTCCTCCAAAGACCCTGATACCAAATATTCCATCTTCCACACCAACATCTTTGTACCTTAAATCTGACGTGACTCCGTCTCGATCAGACAATATTAAAGACAAGTTGGATGAAACATCCCTTGGAGCCATTGACAACATTACCACAACAAACATGGACATTTCTGAGTATCCAATGGACACTTCCGAGTATCCTATGGACACTTCCGAGTATCCTATGGACACTTCCGAGAATCCTTTGGACATTTCTGAGCACCCTATCGATAATTCTGAGCACCCTATCGATATTTCTGAGCAACATGTGGACATTTCTGAGCAACATGTGGACATTTCTGAGCATTCGATGGACATTTCTGAGCACCGTATGGACCCCACCGGCGTCATTAACATGAATATGGACAACGATGGGACATATACCAATCGAGACTCCCCATACCTCGCAGGATCACCAATTTCCCACAATAATGACATTCAGATTACAAGAACACGAGGATCGACAGTCCAACCCAGAAGCTCTTCCGAATTCTCAGGACCGCAACCATATCAGTCGAAAAGTTCACAATCCCACTCGCAAGAAATGGTTTGGCTGGCAACAACAACTTCAGATGAATTTCGTAGTGAGAATTTCCACGATACCTATGGTCAATTTGGTACTTCAATGCACCATGATGCTTGTATCCGAAGAACTGCCAGTCCCAATTTTGCAGCCTCTCCGCATACTAATGCGACACTATCTAACCCACAACATCACACACAACTCAACTCAGAACCGTCTAGTTTCGATTCCAACTGGATACATGGAGGAATCTCCAATAATTCGTCGTCCAAGCTCCTGGGGATTATTGCCGGCGAATCGCAGGCCGAACATCCGGTAATGGTCTTCAGTGTTAAACACCGCGAGGCTAATAGTCAGTGGTCTGTCTACGAAAATCAAAAGACAATGACGGGAAGGATGGAAATGCCTCAGGCTCCCATGCCGACGTATTTGGGTCCGCGATCCGGATCCAATTCCCCACGGAGCATCTCCATTCTGTCGACAAATATCGACATTTCTACAGGAAAGATCCTGCCCATCCACAGCACTCAAGTACACCCGCCAGCATTTTCTGTGGTTCAAGATACGATCACCAAACAGCAGCACCATAAGCACATGATCAGCAACGAAATGATCACTAAAGATATAATCGGAAACGACATTACCGGCCACAACGAAAAGAACTTACAATATCGCCAGATGGGTGTTGGATCCAACGACGTTTCTTGGGCCAAGTGGGTATCCATGATGATAGTGGGCCTCGTGGGAGTGCCCATCTATTTCATGTTGACGTTTGGATTTTTTGATTATGGAGGCTACTACGAGTATTCACTGGACCGCACATTGAACGAGAAAGACACAGACATTCAGCTCAGGTATTTTCTCCGATATACTCGAACACAAAAGGTGTTGAGTAGTGTCATTGGGATAATTTGGATATTGATAGTACTAGCGATGATTGGGGTTGGGTTTGGGTTGTCGGTAGGGAAGTGAGGAGAGAAAGTGGAGCAGAGTGGAATGAGAGGAAGATGGAAGAAAGAGAAGAGATGTGGAGGGAAAAGGAGATCGGCTGCTAATCATAATAAATCTAGCCGACATCTCCCAATCTCTATTACATACGTCCCAATACCCACAAAAGCTAGTTCCAGAGAATGGAAAACACTTGCATGAACTCTAAAGGTAGTACAATGTAGACTCGGAAAATAGCGGAGAAATCCTCTCGTCCATCATATTCTGTGACTCCTATCCCATGACTCCTCGGATAGCAAGAGGATGTCATACTGCACACAACTCTAAATCCTTCCAAGAGTTTTTCCGAAGAAACACAATCGAATAGCGAAGCAAACGACGCTTCATGTGTAGGCATACCACTTAAAGTATCCATACACAAGAAACTTCAATGCCAAGTCCCGAACACAAGCTCAGCCACCCTGAAACGAGCACCGCTCGGATCACGTGACCAATCACATGACCCCCCTAATCGTGGGGTTGTTCCTGCTTCTGATTTAGCCACCATCCATCAACTACTGGTGAAGTTTCCGGGAAACGTCAAAAGCATCTTACACCAGCACGAAATCATAGCAGGAGCCTCGGCAAACCCTCTACTATCCCGATTTCCGCGCCCCGTTACCTCCCATCTAATCGTCTTGTCCCCGTCTTATCCGGACTCTGGTCTATATATACCGATACATCCAACGAATCTTTCCCTGGTGCAAAAATGGGAAATGTGCCGACCAAAGACCAACGGCATAGGCTGTCTTCGTTAACTTCTACCGGGTCAGGCTCCACCGTGGGCCGTACGGCCCGAAGAAACACCACTCTGTCGATAATAGGAAGTTCCAGTTTCCATAGCGGCAATGGCCTCTTCAGCGCCACGAAAGCAGGGTCCAAAACAGAAGAAAAGTTCCGGGCCAAGGAAAAACACTTTCTGGACTTGGTAGTGCGCATCCACGAGAACGTGGACGGCGGATACTTGGCGCCGCATGGCATTTATAAACTGAATCTTGATTTCAACACCGACATTGTCCGGGGGCTTGTGGTTGCTCGGCGACTAGCGCCGTTTTACACCCCGCTTCAGGATTTTGATAGCTCGTGGACTGACGACGAGATCGCCACAATTGTCCGCCAAACGCCGCTTCATGCACTAGACAGTGCCTTTGAAAACGATGAGGAGGTGGACGATGCAGACGACCACAAAATCCACAAGTCGCTGAATTACTTTCGACGGCAAGAACAGAAGAGGCGCCACGAGGAGCTTGTGGCGTCCATGAAAGAGATGCAGCGCCGGTGCGAGAATGAATACTTAACCTGTAAAGAAATGGGTGACCGCGACGTTTCCTCCAAGGATTTGGTGTTGCGGTTGTACAAGGATGCCTCCGAGTGTCCCATCTGCTTCTTGTACTATCCACGAAACTTGAATTATAGTCGCTGTTGCCGCCAGCCCATCTGCACCGAGTGTTTTGTACAGATCAAACGGCTCGACCCTCATCCTCCCCACGATGATCCCAGCGAAGACAAGAAGGACGAGCTTCCTCACACTCTAATCTCAGAATATGCCAACTGTCCATACTGCGCCATGCCGAACTTTGGAGTCACTTACGAACATCCAATTGAAGTGTTTGTGGGTTTGCGAGCATCGATGGCTGCAAAGGACTACAGAGAGAGGCAGTCGATTGATGCGATCCCGGAGGGTGACGAGTTTGGCGCCGTGATTTCGTCCGATGAAGCCTCTCGTCCGAGCAGCCCAACCAAGGCCACTAGAGTCACACGCAAACCTCGGCGCCGGTCTTCGGTGGCCGCGGATGCCGAAGGAGTCATCACCACAGATTACATCCGGCCCGACTGGGAACAGAAGCTTGTGAGTGCAAAGAGCAAGCTCGCACGAAAGGCCGCCACGGCCAGTGCAATTCATGCGTCCAACTTGATTCTTGATGAGGGAGGTGGGTCGCAAGCGCAACAGCAGTACTTGATGTCATTGGAGGACCGCATGATCGAAGAAGCAATGCGGCTCCTGCTTTTGAGTGAGGAAGAACGCAACAAGAAAGCAGCTAAGAAGTAGCTAAGAATTAGCTAAGAGGTTACCGAGAAGAAGCTAAGAGGTTGCTGAGAAGAAGCTAAGAGGTTGCTGAAGCAGTGTCCACACCACCGGTAGTTGATTGAATCGGAGTGGATGAGGCTGCATAAGTTTGATGACGCGAGGGTATTTCTGTTGGCACTCGAGAGCAGGATAACCAGCAACTATGAGAACATGAAGATCACAGAGAACAAGCATTTGTAACAATTAGTGGATGCATGAAGTTTTTAGTTTGTGACAGGGCCTCAGTGACACTTGAACAGTGGAAATAACCAAATGTGCGCTGTATGGGGTTGGTATTCGAAGATGTTCTTATGGTCCGATTAGGAGACGAGCGATGGGCGATTCCCATCGGGTAACTGAAATTCCCGTCTAGTCACGCGGATATATCACCACATCCACAATTAACAATTCATGTATAATAATACGTGTAGCATGTCAGTGAGTTCGCTTAGATATTCAAAGGGCACAAGGTAACTTCATAACCATGCACTTGCACAAGGGGCAATCAGACTGCACACAATCAGGCAAAATCCATACCGGATGCCAATCGTAAACATCGGCCAACTTGTAGAAAAGACTCGAACTCGGGTTCCTATTGGGGAAGTCGGCCAATGTCATAAAAAATACACAAAAAATATCCAAACTAGGGGGCTTCATGAATCACCTCATCCCCAGAACAGCCCATACCATCGTCATTCCCCCACCCATAGCGTTCTGAAACATTCCACCCGTTCTGAAAAGTGTTACGGCATTTAGAGGATTATTAGCCATTGGCAAGCGAACGGTAAGCGCGGTTGGTGCAATAGCCTCGCGCATTCGGGCCAATCCCACGGGAAGTAGCAGCAAACTGTGGAGCAGAGTCGAGTTGAATCGACCACAAAGGACCACACTAGAGTTTCTGGTGAAAAAACGGGGAACCTGGTCGCTAACGAAATAACGTTTGCAGTGCAAACCTTATTCGGGGCTGCAGTCTGTGTGCAGAAAACCACTTTCGGATCCAGTTACTGCGAGGAATATGGGAAACTAATGACTGGGAATTGGCCAGGAAGATTACTCCCTGATGAACTCCATAGCTAATGCATGAATTGCAACGTGGTTCCCCTTTCCTTTGGTAGCCATCCTGTCTCCAGTAATAAACTCCAACCAATGACACAGCCTACAGCTCATACATACGAGGCGCTCTCCCGCGTGTGTGCCGGACTGCATTGATGTGCTGGTAACCGAGAAGTACCCTATATATCTGGCGTGAGGCCAACGCTAACTGCTAGTGCTGAATTGTTTGGGCCGGCAGAGCCATTTCTTGTTACCCACAAGTTTTTCTATTTGTCCCTATCCATCTCGAGTTTCATCCATCGTCTGCATCGTTCATCTCGAACATACGAATTCTCCCCTTCTCGAACATCTCATCTTGTTCACCGATCCAGAGGGCCATTCTGCGGCGAATTCCTCCTCAACTGCCTCCCCCACTACTGCCTCCATGTTCACTCTAACGATCTCCGAGAATCCGGTCAATGATCTCTACACTTGCACTCTGTACCAGACCACCAGTGCTGTCAACCTGCTTCCCATTCGACGGAGATTGGTGTCTTCAAGGCTCAAGGAACTGGTGATCCTACCCGGAGATTTGACCACCACCCTGAAATGTCTCGTTCTACGCATCAAGCACGTGGCGCTTGACTTTGCCACCGACTTTTCCGCCCGTCTGGTGGTTCCTGGCTCTCGCATTATAGGCAAGATGTCCGCAGGCTACAGAATGCTTGGATTCTCTCCCCACGAGAAGATGATGGTGTTCCCATATCTGACATGCTGGATCCAGGGCGTGCTGGACCCTTGCGCAAACTGTGTGGCTGTGATGGCTCACGATGAATCCTCATATTCTATCCACAAACTATATCCATGTACCGGGAGTTGGATATACGGGAAGACGCTTGATGGCGGCCTCCAGGACTACATGCGTGTGCCGCTGCCTTTGAATAGTCTCGTCCGGGTGCCTCGGGACGTGAGTCTTCACGATTGTTGTTTTCTATATGATATTGCCCTTCCGATGTATGCATACTGTCGAGATGTGCTCTGTGGGCTCTTGGAACAAGTTCCAGAGAGCAGAATATTGGTGATATTGTCGGACTCCTCCCGGGAGGCCAACGACTGCCTCTTGGTGATCCACCATCTCCAGTTGGACCACTTTCTGATTACATTTACTGACATGAAGAAGCTTACGGAACAGCCAGGGCTCCCGACCACATATGCCAACAAGTTCCATCATGTATTGGTGTTTTCACCAGGCGAGGACGCTATCACTGCAGCATTGGCGCTGGGAATCGCCACAGGGCTCGAGTCGACCAAATCCAGACACACCATTGCGCTTTTTGGCGACCATGTGGGGCATATCGACTCAGAACTACCTGATCGCACGGTCTACAAAGTCAACTTGTCATACAAGGACAAATATCTCATGGAGGAGCTCTTGCATGCGTTGGCGGAATTGAACAGAACCAAAGACGCAGACCCCTACCCTACAACCTCATACATGCAATCGATAAATTCGGTGGAGACGGGAACTACTCACTCTACGCTGTCTGAGAATATCGCTGACATGAGCGAGCAGTTCTCGGATTGGAACACTTCGCAGGCGAAGAAGAAGAAGCTCCGCTTTAAAGGAGACACCGAGGTGGTGACCTCCAAACCTCCAAACAGGCACCACATCTCGTGGCTTCACTGTGACCAAGACTTCCGCCTATGTCTGGACGACCATTGTGACCACGATACGCTGAAACGATGTCATTCAACTAATGTAATCAATAAGTCGCTTCTGAAAAGAACCACTTTGCGCCGGGTGTTCTATACGAACCGGCCGGCAAGTCATGTCAAAATGAATGCCTTTATTTTCTAGCATGCTGGACTCCCAAGGGTGACAACAAACATTTGCATTTTACCAGAGGTCTTTTGTAGATCGCGAGATGGCTGTCACAAGCAGTGCTCTATATTTAAACCTGAAACTCAGAGGAATCTGCCGTTGACATATTCGCGAAACCCTGATGACTGAGATGCATAACTCTGGGGGAGGGGAATCATAGTGTCTGAAAATGTCACATAGTAAACCGTCACTTAATAAATCGCCGCGTAATAATCAATCAATTACTGATCGTCAAATTCTCAGAAATCGCTAGCCTCTCTTTGCCTATGCAGAGTTGGATTCGGCTTCGTTCCGCATCTTGTGCAATTTCCGAATCATCTTGGCCCAGGCTCTGATCTCCTTGTCGTAGCTACCCAGACCAACATTTTTAAGAAGTTCAAACTCCAAGAGCTCCTGCGGCGACTTTCTGGCACTGTCGCATTTGATGAGGCAAGCGTCGATGAACTCACATAGTTCTCTATTGTAAGGCTGTTTGGTATACCTGTTGATCTTTCCTGTGAGTGTTGGGGAATCCTCGTTGACGATCCGCTGTAAGAGGTCCAAGATACCTTCCGGGCCAGCCGACTTGGATTTGTCTCTTTCATCTTCGTTAAAGTCCGGGTCGTCTTCACAAGTGTCGCTCCAAACATAATAACCCAGAGCTAACTCAAGAAGCATGAGTCCCATCGACCAAACATCTGATTTCACACCATATGTGAGGCCCTGGATACGTTCAGGGGACATGTAAGTAGAAGTACCCACAAAAGTGTCTGCCATAGCCAAGGAATTCGTGAGCTCTCGCAGGACACCAAAGTCACAGAGTTTGAACTCTCCTCGGTGGTTCATCAAAACATTCAGCGGCTTGATGTCACGGTGGATAATCTTGTGCGCGGTGTAAAGGTAGGTGAGACCAGAAAGAATCAGAAACAGTAATTTGCGGATCACCACAAGCGGAAGCTGGCGAGGATTACAGAGCTGAACGATCTTATCGAGAGAACCACAGTTTCCGTACTCCATGCACAACACAATGGAGTTATTGGCACGAGCAAATGCCCCGTAGAACTCGATGATGTACGGCAGCTGGCACTCGTGCATGATTCTGAGTTCCCTTATGATCTGGGTCTGAACAGCCACTTTGGAGTCGACATGAATAACCTTCCGAGCCATGGTTTTTTGCAGGGGCACGTGGAGCACCTTCAGCACCACCCCTGAGTTGCCGGCACCGAGATCTTTAAGGTGCACCAAGTCTGCGTCCTTCAAGTTATAAGCAGAAGAGGTGGAAGTTGTAGGAGTTACGGGCAACGGCGATGAAAGCGCCGAACGGGGCTTTCCCTCCCTCGGCAGCGGGGTATACACCGATTTTGTAGGAGAGATGGAGCTGATTACGGTCTGGCGCTTGCGATTGGGCGACCCCAGCGCAGATATTGACGAATCTTCGAGATCCAACGATTTGAGAGAATAAATGACGGAAGGTTGAGAATTTGCCGCGTTGCTGAGATTCATAAGCGGCGCCGGCCTCAACTTTGGTCTGGTCTGCTGCATCTGACTATTTGTGAACCGGCAATACTCCCCCAGTTGCGGAGGTTCAGAGCCAAGTGTCACTGCAGGGGTAAACGATAGTTTCTTGATGTTTTTGCGGTTGAGCGACTTGGGCAGAAGCAACGAGTCGTTCGACGGCGGTATTGGAGGAAGCTCCTTGTCCTTGGACGACAGAAGCAGCGACGAAGAGCCGTTTGGCTGGTGCATCATGATGTTGAGTGAATGTGGAGATGGTCACTATTTGGAGGAGAAACCACGCCAGCGAAAGGAGCGGCTAAATGTTCTCAGATAGCTGGAAGTGGGAGCCAACTAGCAGATGCAAAATAATAGAAGGAATGACCGGGCGATGGCGATGTCCAAGGTGAAACTCTGACTATAAAGTCTGGAGTTTTTGGTTTTGTATGGGGCGTTGCGTGCATGGGAGGCACGGGTGTTTCTCTAATGTGAAGATGGTGATGGGAAGGTGACAAGAGAAGCGGCTGCGAAGGAGGAAGGGTGAGCTGGAACAAGGAAGTACGATAATTGGTGAGGATGCCATTTATTTTTGTGATTCCGCCCAATGCTTCTGGCTCTAACATTTGTATATGGAGTTAGCCCACCGGAATCATGGTAGAAAATATGCCACATTCGGGTGGCATACTTTCGGTGATCGTATCAATCGAGCCCGACGCGACCTAGTAAAGTGCGAGGCCCGCCCGCCAAAAATGGATCGGGACTAGAATCCGTACACCGAATGTCAGAAAACACACCCGTACACCACACAAGCTCGCTCCTGGCCGATGGAAGTCGGCAGACTCCGGATTGGCCTCAATCACGGTGTGCATATAGAGCGGTTTGAAGCGCGCTCGGGCGGGGAGCGCAAATGCGGGTGCATATTTCAATTGATCGCGCATGGAGAAAATGAAGCCACTCGCAGTATAATATCTTGGCGCGCATGATGTTACAATGCACTTGTCTGGAATTGCAACATAAACATGCATGGTGCATGGACTATCGACGTCATGGTTAATGGCACCACTCTGTCCATCGGCACGTGACAGCAGCAGCCTGTCTGAGATCTCCCCCACTGTTCCCGACATTGGAACAATACAAGTCCAAAAAAAAAATAGCCGCTGCAACTAAGGAGTCACTACTACTAGTCTTTCTTTCTGCTTAATTGTATTCACCTCTTCTCATCCTCGGCCCCCCATGTCTCAGGTTAGTGGCCCCCAGGCCGCCTCTTTGGTTACGAAGACAGTACCTGCGGCGTTATCTACCATCTTGTGGTGACAATAACCGAGTAAAGCGCAGGGGTGATGCCATCAGCTAGATGTCATGTGATTGTGGAACTAGAGTATGTTGGGGGAGCCAGAATGGGGGAGCAGGAGAATGGGGGAGTAGGAGAATGGGGGAGTAGGAGAATGGGGGAGTAGGAGAATGGGGGTATAGATTGGTAAGCAGGGGTTTCCAATTGGTGGTATTCATATTTTCATACTGGGGTTGGTGATATTTTGTGTTGCACACACATCTAACCTATAAAGTTGTATGTATTGATTGTTGTCAACTTGAAGTTGCCGAAATCTCGGGATCTCGGGACCTTTTCCTAATTGGACCGTTCCATATTTGGATGGGAGTTTTTTATCTGTTTTTTTTTTGATTTATTTTTATGCTTGTGTTGCGCAGCAACGTTATCTCAGTGTTTGACACTATCATAACCTCTGCGATCTTCCCCAGTGCTATTTTTCTCATGTGTGGTTCTTGTGAAGGTGCAATGTGCGGAGGTCAAGAATCAATGGAATTCAATCTTTACATCAATCTACCAACTCACGGACATTTATTTCCAATTATTACCCTTCAATTTTCGATTAAGTTATTATTCTCTTGTACTCTTGGTCAGTCATATTCTATCATATGGGTGTCCACCTTCCACCATCCTAAATTACATTAATTTACATGCGGTCCCGCAGGTACGACCGTGCCGCCTTGAACCCATGCATCTGAGGCAGCTGGTTGGTACCATCCTGTTGCATCTGCGAATATTGTGGCGCCTGGAGCATGGGCTGGTAGTTTCCGTAGGCAACAGGGTAATCCTGCTGAGCAACAGGAACTGGGTTGCCCATGCCTTGGTTCTGGCCCATCATCATGGCCGCTTGGTCGGCAGGAATGAAGTTCATCGGCTGCACAAGTACGTTCTGGCCAACATCGCCAACCATCGACTGCTGCTGCATCACTGCTGGCACTCCGCTAGGTCCACTGTAGGAACCGGATCCCAGCTTCTTTTTCTTTTGACGGCAACTCAAACACACCTTGTGTTTACCTTGCTCCGATGGCGACAACGCCTTGGCACATCGATTGCAATTACCCATCCGCTCCAAATTGGTGCGTCGGATCTTGTCATTCTCTCGACACCGTTGGCAAACCTTGTAAGAGCCCGACGCAGATGATCGCCGTGCTCCCTCTTCTCCTTCATCCTTTATTATCAGGGCATTAATCGGACCCAGGCAATGCACACATTTGCCCTGAGCGGCTCGGTTGGCTTTTCGGATACGAAGGTTCTCTCTGCACTGCGGACACAAAACATACTTCTGTTCCTCGGGAGGGATCTCGGTTCCACAGCGACGACATGCGCCTTGCTTGTCCTTTGTTTTCTTCTGCCATCTTCGAGAACGTTGTCTCTGTAAATCACGACAATGGTGACATAACTTGTATACCTTGGGTTGTGCTCCACTGTCTCCGGTGGTGTCCTTGGGCATAATCAATTTCTGCACGAAATCCTTCTTGCATCGAGAGCACTTCGATTGAATGACATTTTCCGTTTCTGCCTTCCGCACCTTATCTTCGCTATTGGCAATCTGCTGTTGCACGTGAAGCGGTGGGATGGGCAGCACAAGGCCATGGTCGTCCTTCTTCTGGTTCGGCATCACCAGCCCTGGCGGCATTAGTCCGTTGGCGCCGGCACCGTTGTTGAGGGTATTAAGGTTGTTGAGGGTGTTGAGACCGGTCATGGCCGGATTGTTGATGTTGGCGCCATTGACATTGTTCATGGCGGCATTCATGTTGAGGTTGTTCCCAACCGGCGGCATGGTGCTCAGGGTAGTCAAAGGGTAGCCGTAGTAGCCGCGCATGCGCTTGTCTTCCATGTCACGCATCAGAGACATCAAGTCCTGAGGCACGTACCGTGGATCATCCATGTGGACTTCCTGGCCCACTCCTGGAGGCCCTCCGGGAGCCTGGGGCAAGTAGCCGGCCGACGTCATGGGGGCGCCTCGCACACTCGACGAGGTGGGGTACAAGTGGGCCTGGGGGAACGGATACTTCAAGTCGATGGGGTTCTGCTGGCGCAAAAGCTCGTGGTCGTCGCCGTAGTACACCCTGCGCATCTGGTTGAGGGGCACTTGGTTCTTATGATCAAGAGGGTCCATCGCGTAGTGGTGGTCCATGGGAGAATCGATGAGGGATCAGCAAACGAATAGGTGGCGTGGCTAGTGGGTGCGCTCGATTGATAAATTGCTGGTGTTGCTGAATTCAAGGCAAGGGAGCAAAAAAAGGTTGATGGCAAATAAAATCACTAAGCACTAACGGCGGGGGGAGGTAGCGAAAATGGCCGGAATGTCTGGTGGGTGTTTGCAACTGGAGGCAGACGGGAAAATTAACAGACGGCGGATAACCTCGACTTCAAATGGGGCTCCAAATACTCGTACGCGGCGGAGGGAAATGGAGTGGTAAAAGTGGTGGAAACTGGAGCGTGACAATCGAATGCGCGGAAGGCGGAGAAGGTCGCGGGAGGCAGCAAGCAGGTGAAACTCGAGGGGGGCTAAGCAGCAAAAAATGGAAAGAAGAAAATGCGCTGGGGAGGGGGGCAACTGCGAACCGCACTAGCTTTATTTAGATGAAGAAATCGGCACAAGTGGCAATGGCATAATCTGTGGAGGGGGTCCTGCAGGATCGGGAAACCCTGGCAAGCTTATGATGTTTCTGAAACAATCCAACGTGTGAAAGCAACCCACCATTGGTGAATGCTACTATTTCGGGCCATATGTCATCAGCAACCTGCATGGGCCGTACAGGGTGCATGGAGATGCGCGTGCATCCGGCATGATGTAATAACGTACCTCGCCTAAGATAATCCCGGTTGGGGGACACGTGGAGATTCCGGCAGGCAGCGACGGACAACCCACCAGTTGCTATGTGGACCGGGAGGCACGGGTGTGCTCCCGGGGTTGGGTTATGGCTTGGCCTGCGGAGTTAGCGGGTTTCCACTCGGCCCACGAGATTGCTGTCTAGTTCTGGACTGAAAAGGAACTGCCTTTAGGTATCCCTATATTGCTTCTGTGCTGGCGGGCGTGATATTTCTTGTGGTTCTGTTTGGTTCTGCATCCGCGCGAGATTCAGATTTCGCTCGGTAAACTTCTTGATTGTCAACAGGGCTCACTTGGAACGGCGGCCTGGGCTCCACTTCACCAGATCCAAGTTGGCTCACAATCAGCGTTCGAAGGTTTGGTGGCCCTTCACCTTCTATTTTTTCGACTGGAAGATCCGCGGCCCTTCACCTTCCATTTTTCGATTGGAAGATCCAGCAACCGCGGACTGCGTAGGACCCTGCACGGCGCCGGTTCCCTAAACGGGCCATCTCCGCTAGGCCTGAGGTTGCTCTCAATTTTGGCGACAATGCGCAGCCAAAAAGTCCAGTCCAGCTTTGCAAATATTCATTGGTTAAACCGCCATGCATGGGTGGCATGAAAGTCAAGCCATCGAAACGGCAGGCCCTCGAAACGGTATAATACTTTTGACTATAGATAGGGCTCCAAGGTGGAACATGAACATGTTGAATGAAAGTGAGGTGCATGAAGGCAGATGGGTACATAGAAGTTAGTGACCTCTCTGGCGTTTGACTTGTCAGGAATTTGGGATTGCCCACTTTTGGATTTTATCTCCCAGGTTTCTCGCTTTAGTTTCTGGATCAGTTTTTGGCATCAGTTTCTCGTTTTAACATTTCTGTCAACCTCGTTCGCTTAATTTCTCGCATGCAACTCTATTTTGCCTCCAACTGTCTTTTCAAGTCTTGTCTCTCTCTTAACCTCGCCTCCTCGGCTAATAACTTCCTCTCAGCGCGTTTACTATCTCCATCTCGATATCTATCTACCTGCCCACCGAACACTGTGGCGCCTATGACCGATTCATGTGTCTATGACCGATTCTTGTATCTATGACCGATTCTTGTGTCTACGACCGGTTCTTGTACAAGATTTGGCCCACTTCCCCCAAACGGAACATCCCCAACCCAATGAGCAACACCCCGAAGCCTCGCACGCCTCGCTGGAACCAAATGGGGTGTTTCTTCAAATCTACAAGCCCGTGTTTGTCCTTGAATGGCAACTGCGAAAGAAAATAGCCACCGCCTCCGAAACAAACAATCAGCTGCACAGTAGTACAAGGCAAACATTCTTCATCGGAGAGATCACGTCCTGCGGGAGGGTTGAATACTCCGAGGATGTTGGACATGATGATTAGATGATTGACTTAACAATGAGGATTTGATGATTGAAGAACGACGTAAACGTTTAGGATGACTCGATTGACTCTGGGTGATTCTCAATGGACTCCGAAATGATTCTCAATGGACTCCCAAATGATTCTCGGATGGCTCAATTTCCTTTTGCTAGAAATTCCTGTCTGTCAATTCGAACGGAATTCTGGAGACTCGATTAATTGGATCAGACTCAGATCGATATTTTGACTCGCTTTTGTGAGTTTTTGTTAACCGCTGGCGTAATAATGTCTACACCAATGATATCTGCGTATATTCCAAATGTGGCAACAATACGGAATGCTACAGTGGCGGTGAAATGGTAATGTCACAGTTTTGTAGGGTCAGTTGATGTGGTGATGGCTCCCGAGTGTGTGCAGGACAAATGTCTTCTCATGGACCTGGAGTCCATCAATGTCGCAATTTATCCCCGAATTCCTTCAATGGGGCCTAGTTCCGCTACTTCGACGGAAATGTTGAAGATTAGAATCCAATTGGTATGTGTTTGTTCCCCCGCCTTATCCACCTCCAACCTTTTTTGATTCCTGCCATTATGATTCCTTCCTCTTTGATTCCTGCCTTTTTGATTGCTGCTTTTCGCGCCGCCCCTCCCCGGAATTTTCTGGTCTTGTTCCGATCTATCTGTATCGGTGCTCTATTCTTGACACATGGTTGCGAGTGCACTCATAACTCAAACTTGCTTATTGTAAAAATTGGTGCAACAAATCAAATTGTGCTGGACACGACCATGATCAAAAGTTCTGCTAATCACCGCTGATCTGATCATTTTTGCTCTGTCGTTGCTCAGTGACACATCTGACATCACACGACCACAAACATGTGGAAGTTAGAGGAATGTCATGCTGCGCATTCTGTGCCACGCAAACATCCGTACAGTTTACAGTGAACACCCGTACCTCCCACTCACTCCCAGTCACTACCGTCCTACATCAGTACATCTTTAATCAACCAACTACTCCACATTGATGTTCCGCCCCCAGTTTAGGAATGTCTTCAGGCTTCGGCCACTCAGGACCCCGCTCGTCCGCAGGGTATCCTACCAATATCTGCATTTTCAGAATGTCCAACCCCGCACCTCAAGATTCAAGAAGTTTCTCTACTTCAACTTGGGTCTAGTCGGCATCACTTCGTTTGCATACTACATGTGGTGGCCAAAACATACGTTTCCGCTGTCTGTGGCGAAGATTCTTCGAAAGGGGTTATGGGCAGAAAGTGACCGTGGCGAGAAAGATTACCAATTGGCCCTCAAACACTATTTGGATGCGTTACAAGAATGTGATAATCTCAATATGGATCCGTTGTGTGACGAGTATACGGGAATCCAGTTGAAAGTAGGCGAGATGTACGAGCGTCTTGATATGGTGGATGATGCCGCTTTCATCTACAACGAGATCGCTACCTTATATTTGAGTGTACTCAAAGCGGATCCCGAATCTCCATTGGGTCATCGCATCAAGGGCACTGACCACCGGGCCCATTTGATCCAGCGAGACTTGCGTATTGCCCTCAAGCTTACCCAGCTCAATAGGCAAACTACTTCGCTCTGTAAGGCCATTTTGATCACTCACTTACTTATTGCTGAAGACGAGGTCAGACGGAAATTGGGGCTTTCAGAACACTCTGCATCGCTAATTTTTGGCGCCGAATCGTCTCTTTTGAACGGAGGGCTAGTGTATTCCGATCCAAAAAAGGATAACTCCGTCACTCTGGGAGATTCGGCTGGTGGTATTATTTCTGGTTCTGGAGCGATTTCCGGAAACCATATTCCCAATCGAGCAGAAGCTACCGAAACTGCGGTCTTGCAGGCCAATCCAGAAGCCTGGGAGCCCTTTGTTGACGAATACTTCACTGGCCTTGACATGTTGACGGTGTTGTGTTTGTCCATGGGAGACATCACAACTGCAGCAAGAATTGGGTTTTCCAAGGACGTCCAGATGATGCTCGCAGATATCCCCGTTGATAAAAGGTTGCTTTCCATGTGTAATACCGCATCCGTGCTTTACTGCCAGGCTGATCTGTTTGAAGTCGAAGAACAAAAGCTCCGCAAATCTTTCGCTGCAGCTGCTGGTGTGGACTATAACAAGTTGAAGGCCATTCATGATCCATTGCATCCAATCACTGTGAGCGGAGATGAGGCGGAAGAGATTCGCCAACAAATCGCCCTGGTGGTTTCTGCTAACGATAAGAAAGAGTACGAACAGATCGTCGCATCAAAGGATCGATTGATTGAGGTGGCCGCTACCATGTACGAGGCGGTTATTGCAGGAGCTAAGGAAGTTCAAGGTGGACTATTGGATATTGAAATCGAGAAGCCTGCAGCCTTGGCAACTTACGGGTTGGGAGTTGTAGCGTTGCATCTTTCACAGTATGATAAGGCAGAAAGATTGCTTCGAGAGGCGCGGGTGCGGTCAAGAAAATGTGGATACGACGACTTGATCGAGGAGATCGAAAGAGAGCTCAAGAAGGTGTTTAGTGAGCGAGAGATAGTACAGAGTAAAGCTAGTGTGGAGGTGCTGAAGTGAGGAGATGGGCAGGAATGAGGGAGTGAGGTGGAGCCACACACTTGATTTTCTGAGATTGGGATTCAAAAGCTGAATGTGAGCGAATGGACATGGATCATTGTGGTGAAATTTAAAGTGTAGTGGAGTCTGTCGCACACTTTTCGTCACCCTGATTATACAATTTACGCATCCAACAGACTTTGATGGCTGTGGCTTTGGACTTTTCACGTTTTTATTTTGCAGTCTTATGACCATCAGCCAACCATATGGAATTCACTGAATGGGGCCAAAAATTGTACTAGACTATGCTCTATTCACAACTGCATAGAGCAGTCCTCACTGTCAGAAATCCCAAGCATCTATTTTCACAACCAGCGACAAAAATTCCCCACCCATCCAATCCTACACCGAGTCAACCAAATAAGAAAGCACAAGATCATTCCAAATCTCATCCCATTGAAATTCCCCCAAAGTATCACCTCTCCACTGACAACCCAGAATATTGTGCCGCGCACGACGTTTTGCGTGTCCAAAACACCACCAACCAATTTATCAATCAAGTCCACCGCCAAATAAACCCAAATCAACACACAATGGCCGTTCTCGCAGCTTCCATTTGCACCCATGGCGGCAAGGCCCTCTTGTCCAGGCAATTCAAAGAATTGTCTAAAGACCGCATCACCGCCCTCTTGGCGAACTTCCCAAGTCTACTTTCAAGTTCTGGATCACAAAACACAACTGTCGAAGACGAGGCGGTCAGATACGTGTACCAGCCCTTGGAGGAGTTCTACGTGGTCCTTTTGACCAACAAACAATCCAACATTCTCCAGGATATCGACACGTTGCACTTGTTTGTCAGTGTAGTGTCCAATATGGTGAGAAATGTGGATGAAAAAGAGGTTTTTGACAATGCGTTCGAGATCTTGAGTGCGTTCGACGAGATCGTCAACCTCGGATACAAGGAGCAGCTCACGATGCTGCAGGTGCAGACGTTTTTGGAGATGGACTCGCACGAAGAAAAGATCCAGGAGATCATCGAGAGAAACAAGGAATTGGAGGCTTCAGAGGAGAGACGCCGCAGGGCCAAGGAGATCCAGCGCAAGGAGTTGGCACGCCGCAACATGGAGCAGCAGGCTGTCGGATTCGGCTCTGGAGGGGCTGGGATTTCTTCCCAGGAAAACTTTGGCTATTCGGCCGCTCCACCACCGGTGGCCACCTACGAATCGGCCCGTATTGAGCAGGAGACTACGCCTGCTGCCGAATTTGCCGCCCCACGTCCTATGGGCAGCAGAGGCTTGCAATTGGGCAAGAAACCTGCGCGTGTTGCTCAGCCGGAACAGAGCCAGCCATTGCTTACCACCAAGGCTCCAGTTTTCTCCAACGCCGCTCCAGTGGCCGCTGTCGCGGAGCCCAGAGCTTCACCAGCCGATTCTACGCCGGTTGCGGCGCTTGCTCCAACTCCAACTGCTCCAATTTCGGCCTCTGCATCTCCAGCGCCTCAGAACTCCAACAAACCACAGAACAACGGTATTTTGGTGACATTAAACGAGAAGGTCACTGCGCAGTTGAGCCGCGAGGGTTCGCTTGTGTCGTCCGAGGTCAAGGGTGACTTGCAGTTGAGAATCAACGACTCAGACTTGGCCCATTCCAAGATCTTGTTGCAGGTCGACCACAAGTCGAAAGTACAATACAAGACCCATCCTAATGTGGATCGTATGTTGTTCACGAAGGAGTCTATCGTTGGCTTGAAGGACAAGGCCAAATCTTTTCCCAGCAACGACCAGAGTTTGGGTGTGTTGAGGTGGAGAGCGGTGGCCGCCAGCGAGGACACTAGCTTGGTTCCACTCTTGATTACTGCATGGGTAAGCGTCAACAACGGTATTGCCGAGGTGACTTTGGAGTACGAGTTGACGCCACAGTATCTCGAGGCACACCCATCACAGGAGCTGTTTGACGATGTTCAGATCTTGGTTCCAATTGCACTGGACGACGTGGAGTTGAGGGACGATCCCTCGGGATTCGTTCTGTACGAAGTCAACGAGGAGGGGGTGTTGTTCACCATTGCACAGATTCCATTTTCTGATCCTCTGGGCTCGTTTGAGTTCACCATTCCTTCGTTTGACGAGGACTCGTTGTTCCCAATGGAGGTTGGCTTCGACATTGTGCGCCAAGACGGCGTTACCGAGGCCGACACCGCATTTGGACGGGTTCAGGTGGTGGATGTTGTGACGAACGATGCAGACGAAACCTCATTGCCATTCGACTTGCATCTGACGTTGGCTTCTGAGGGATTCTCCGTGAACTAGGTTGGCTACAAGATGACACAATGGCAACATGATGCACAAATGGCTAGTTGACTAGTCTACAAAATAGATACAATAGGTATAATTTCCCAGTTATCGAAGGTTTGTCGTATTGGAGTTGAAGTGTGGATAAAATGTTCTGAGCGTAGTTCAAAAAGCGGTGGCCTGAGAGTATTCACTGATACAGATTATCTGACTGAAAGTACCAGTTCATGAACTCAATACTTCTTTCTATCTCGACCTCGAACTAAGATTTAGAGAAAGAAATCCATAGTCAACTTCTATATCACGAAAATGGTTCCAATTCTACATAGTACATTCTCTTCTACCCATGAATTCGTTTGCGATTGAAAGTGCTAGATCCAGCAGAGGAACTGATAAATGTGTTTAACAGAACTGATTTTCCATCCTGAAACATTTCGATGAATTCCAGCCCGCTTCATTCAAGTTCTATTCTTAGTCTATACTATAGATTTGGGGATCGCGTAATCGCTGACCATGGATGCCGCACCAGCAGATGTGACAAATCTGACGACTCAGGTTCGTATGTGATAGAATTAGTAACTTTAACGGATCCAATAAAGAGTGTGGCCAAGTAGACAGAGACAATCTTAAAACTAAAGTCGAAACTCCGCTTGAAGTTTCAGCCCTTAGTGATCCCGAAGTCTTTTTACATGCCCAACTTCAGCAAATACTACATTTAAATCAATCAACAGAGACACTAGAAACTCTTAAGGAGGTCGTAGTATCAATGGATCAGTGAAGCTACAGGACTAGTAATCACAATGAATAGGTGTATGCACTCTCTTGTGATAAATCAGTACATCTGATATCATGGGAGCGATATTCAGGTGGCCTCCATGATTAAGGATATGCCTATCCCTAAAGTGTTACAAACCCTTTGTCAATGTGGTTGGTTGTCTATCGGTGACACATCTCTCTCAATGTGCATCATGATCATCTGTTGGGCTCAACCTTGAGGTAGGATCCTAGTCAGTGTATAGATGCTAAGGGGTTGGTGCTAAGAGATATAACGGAGAATAATATGAACTACACTATTGTTAATCGTTGGCTCTTTTCCATTAGAGAGACAACACACAGTAATAGCCTCTTTAACGCATGCCTAAACAAATCCTGATATCACATCAGAAACTTCAGTAGATGCAGAAGCATCAGGGACGGAAAATTCCGCGCATTTGAACTTTTCTGCCTGACCTTTTCATTTCTAACATTAACTACCAAGTTGCTCCCAATCTCCCCCATGATTTCACCTCGTAGTTTATGGATTGAAAGCTCATGAAACACTGGGATATATAGACTATTTTCCATATCCTCGAGGTTTTTTAAGTAGATGCTGATGGGAAATACTTGCATGGCCCTCATCTTCTCTCTTCTTGGTATTTTTAAGGAGATCTTGACTTCCGGTTGCCGAAATTGGATGATTATGGTATGTTTGCATGGATTCCGCTTGCGAACTAGATGATTCAGTCAGGTTTCTGATTTTGAGGAGCCGTGAACGAATTTGATCCTCTGCTTCAATGATGGATAAGTATGTCATAAGTTTTGCATGGACCTTATCCATGACTTCCACTAGCTCAGGTGCTCCAAGCAAATTCTTGATGGCTTCCCGTAGCGGAACTTCTTCTTCTCGGAAATGATTGAGCTCTTTGAATAAAGGAGCTGTTTCATGGCGGAAACAATGGTAGCCTTTGACTACTTCACGCATTGCCGCTTGAGCATGTTCCAAATCTTCCGATGGCGGAGGTGCTTGATCATGGGTACGCTCCATGGATTCCAATAGAGGTGCTCCCTTTTCTCGATCATGACGTTTGAAGACTTCCAAAAGCACAGTTGTTTGCTTTTGCAAAGAAATAAACTCGTCGTTTACTCTAGCTGCTTCTTGGATATATTTGAGTGCTTCTGAAAGCGGATTTACTTGATCTTGTTGTCGTTTGATGGCTGCCAGTTCCTTAGCTGTCACTTGCGAACGAATGAATTCTTCCACTATTGTAGCTGCATTTTCGATACATTTGAGGTCTTCCATGAGCTGAGCTTCTTGACCAGGGTGGCGATTCAAGCTTTTGAAAGCGTCACGTATGTGTCCGAAGGCTTCCAATAAGGAATATGGTTGAGGCTGGGTACGATTCCTGAATTCCACTTGCGGAGTTTCTTGACCTCGGAATCGATCGAAGCCTTCCAACTTCAGAACTACATGTTCTCGATGACGTTTGATGGCTTCTAATAGCGGAGTTGCTTGCTTTTGCAAACTAATGTATTCGTTGAATACTGAAACTGCTTCTTTGATACGTTTAAGGACTGTCAATAATGCAGATGATTGATCCTGGGGACGATTTGTGGATTCCACTTGCCTCTCTTCTTGACCTTGGGCAGGTAAATTAGGGTTTTCGGGTGGTAGACTAGGGGTCTCACTATCGAGATCTTGAATTTCTTCCGACATCAGCAGAATTGGATTTACTTCTGAGCACCTAAGGTTTTCGTTAAGATAACAATCAGTAGATGGTTATTAGATATCCTGATAGCGCTGGCAGACGTCAAGTTAACTGAAGGCAGATAGGTTTCATTTTTTTTTCGAGGCAAAGCACAAGTATTTATACCCCAGGCTCTCGAATTCGCAGCCAATCTGTCCCTAGTTCTAGACAGTTCTATCTTTAGATCGAAAGTTGTGAAAGTGCTACGTATTCTGTTCAGAGTCGTCAAGTACGATCGAGGTCCTAGTAGGGTATCCACCGAGAATGGAAAATAACCACCGACAATGTGGACAATAGGGACATTTGATCTTAACTATTACGTATACTATGGTGCGAACTGTCATGGGTGAAACCGAGGTCGATATCAGAAATATTGAAAGGACCGGAAGTATCACAATGGCAATAATTGAACTCGACGATCACTTGTGGTAGAATAAGAGCAGATTCTTACTGTTTGGAATAAACTCCAATTATCACGATTAGTTTCAAAGAAGCTTTTTGCTTTACTCCACGCTCCAATTGTTTCCTTTGACTGTTGAGTATCTCACTCCAAGCGTGAGTGTTGCTGCTTCTAGCCTGCTGAAGGTGGTAAAACACCTCCAGGACTTACTCTTTTTAGTCTTCTCCACTCTAAGTTATTTGAATGTTACACTTGCCTTATCCTTGAGGAAAGTCCTGAGCTATTGAAGGGGAAAGTATTGTCTTCCCCGCAAACCTGAGAATAATGTACCACTTTCTCCCTGACTTAGATTGGAACCAACTCTAAGACGAAGTCAGAAGAACCATTGCTTGGGAAATAATATAAGACTTTGCCTAACGAGAAACTTTGCACGTTCGCAATCTTCACTTCCCGAACTTCAAATCCTACATTGAATTCAATTTAATTTCTAGGTTGCTTCTACTGAGTGGGAGATAAATATGATAATAAACTTGCTAGAATGACTTTTCGGTTACCTGTGGAAATCATCCTTATCATCTTGGACCATTTTACTCCATTGGAAGTGCTGTATTTTCACGACCGATTGCCCGAAAGTGACCCCCTTCAACCACTACTTGTCCAGAGAATGTACAAGAGAGTTAGAGTCCATCGGACATCAAATGATGAGAATTGCTACTTTGTTCTACACTCAGCTGACTTGCGGCGTATGGTCAAAGAGAACGTGCCCATTGTATTCTTAGATCTTGACGATAGAGATCGTTGGTATCTAGCAGTTATTGCTGACCATCGAGACTACTTTTCAAGGATTCCTAGTTTGAGCTACACGGGATCCGAAGAGGTATTTTCGGAACTTATTTCCCTCTGCTCGCCAGCTAATTTGGTTGAGTTGCAAATAAGTCCAAGTTCGTCTATGCCACATGACCTGTCTCTTGCAGAAACGGCCCTTAGTCTGTATTACAGAAGTATAATTGATTGCCCCCTGTCTTTAAAGTCTTTAAAGGTGAATTTTTGGAAACCATATTCAGGCGACCATGTAATCGCATGCAAAGATTTGACATACTTCAGCAGGAAAGGAGAGCCGTTGTTGAGGACTCTCGCACCCGCTCTCAAAGTATTGAAGTTCAGGAAAAACGAACTTGTAATTGAGAATTACCAGTTTCCTGAGGGATTAATTGAGTTGGAGGTCACATACGGACAGAACGTCCAGGAATCGCTAGAGAGAATAAGAGACATCAATATTCCATCGTCATTGAAGAAATTGACCTTGTTCTGCAACCGGAATGTAGATCCCGGAAGCTTTGAGATTCCTAGAGGTCTTGAGAGCCTCACTGTGGGGGTTTCTAAGTTGAATCCACGGAGAATCACCGTGTTCCCAAATCATTTGAAAGAGATTACATTGTATGGATTCTATGTGACTGATGTAGACTTGGCAAGATTTCCACCACCATTGGAATATCTAGATATCGAATGCAATAGTATTGATACCTTGTTATTACCCCAGGGTTTGAAAGTCTTGAAGATCAAGACAGCCTATAATCTCATCGAGTTTCCCCCCAATTTGGAATCCCTTGAATACATTGTACTTTACCTGTTCATTCTGCATTACCGCTTCCAATTTCCTTCCACGTTACGTGAACTACTGCTAATAAGCTGCCTCGGTTGCACATTCGAACTGAATCTCAACCTTCCATTGTTGGAGCACGTAGCCCTAAAAAACTTCAGTGGAGAACTCCCCTCCTCTGTGATATCACTCCTGTTCAGATTTGACCGAGAACTTAAGAGTTTTGTTGTTCTTAGTGGAGATTTTGTTGTCCCTAGTGGAGTGAGAAAGCTACTGGTATCACCCGGGTTGCAAGAGTACCCAGACAGCATCCTCGATTTGGAGATTTGTGGCCAACCACTGGCGGGCACATTATTTCCTGGAAAATTGAGGTATCTTACCTTGAATAAGAAATATCGCTTTAATGATCTCGCCGAGTTTCCTTCTTCTCTCTACAAACTTTCGTGGAAACGGCTCCGTGAGTAAGCATTCATACCCTCCATAACCTTTCAGGATACAGAAGAGACGATTATAATGTAAAGAATATTGGAGAATTGCAAACTTTGAAGTGAAATATTCTGGAAGATATCGGATACCATAGTTGCTCCCACTCTACTTTTCCGATTATGACGTCGACATCAAATGCTCTCTTTGTGAGGTAAGGGATCATGAATAGTGGAATATAGATTGTCGACCTGGTCTCTTCGAGGTGATCTGTTTCATCCGCATTTAGAATCACTTAGGCAGAATCTTGCAGATCTGAGGATCATACCCACGGTAGAGGCAGCTGAAGTATTGTTCTTTTAATTTCTGCCAAATATAACCACCAATCCAAGAGATCTTCGGTAGAATCACTTTGCAATCAGTATAAGCCTTATCTTGGAACTCAGAGCTTGAAGTGCCAGTCCATATTTCGCTGCTAAAAGTTCAGTTCCACATGGACGATGCAGAACGATGCAGAACGACAACGTTCGGAAGTGTTGATGCAGCGCAAGTACCTCTTTCAAGTACCTAGAAAAGGTGATACAGCACCACGTTTTATCCTTTCCATTTCCACATTGAATAGTTCTTTCTTTTGGTATCTATTTAACCTATTTGACCCTTCATGAGGGTACCTAGAGAAAGCGAATTCAAAAAATTGTCAGTACTTCTAGAATCCAAAACGGACAACTCTCAACCTCACCGAACTCATCGCAATACTTGGATGGCAACCGAATGTTCTTCCAAGATTCCAAGAATGACCGACGTAGCTGCATAGATCGGTATTTAGCACAATTGAATAACCAGGCGCATTTCCTTTTTGCTATGGAGCACCCTACAATATCCTCCATCCAACTCCAGCGATGGAGACCTTTGAGTGACACCGATCTTGCAGGACTGGTGGTTGATATTGGACACCTCGATGGCCAAGAAGCTTAATCTCATGTAATACATGAGGAAACCATCTGACGAATTGCAATGTAGAGAGTTGGTGCTCGTGGATTGGCGTCTGATGTATTAAAGTAGGAAGAATTGAAGTAAGTTTGTAGTGGAGGTCAACGTTTGCAAGCTGGAAAAGCCTCAAGAGATCAACAGGAAAGTCTATTCCTCTATGTTATGTCGTATACTGCACTTTTCTGTCCACCGTCTTTCTTGGTGAACTGATACCGACATCATGGGGGGTGAAGTGAACTTTAAGCAATTGTATGTGATGGTAATGGTTGGATGTTATCTGGCCCTCTACCCATTGTAACCTACACCACTACCAGACTCCCGCTCACTGCTATTGAAATTCGAAGCCCCAAACCACTTGTCTCGTTAAGTTCTCGGAGCTCATACAACACTTGTCGCCGAGGGTCACTCGTTTCTGACTCCTTAACATGTGTAATAATCACCTTAAGTCCCTCTAGTGGCTTTTTTACTGTCTCCAGAACACAGAGCGAAGCCAACGTCTCCAATTCGGTAATGACATGTGGGGGCATCAAATGGCCATAAAGTGGGGTCCCTGCGGCCACCGTCAGCGTGGAACATTCGAGAACAACAGCTTTTAAACTACCGTCGGCAATGAATGGAGCCACATGCTCCCATACCTGGCGATTCATGTTAGTTCCCAGTATCGAATCACACTCAAAGTCGCCAAAAATCAAGATCTTGGCGTGGGTCGTATTGTCTCTAACGAGAAACGCCAGTGAAGGATATAGAGATTTCGTCTCGCCATGATGTAGATGTCCATGACTGAGTTCCATCATGGTGACTGTGTAGTAGTTGTTATTGAGTAACAATTGTTGTTTGAATTCCACCGTCTGGAGATCAAAGATGTGTGCAGCCACCAAGTTGGGCCAAATGACGCCGTTGAATATATGCTTCTCGAGTGCATCTGTTGTAAACTGCGAGCCGTACACTGTTAGTGTTCGTCGTTCATCAGAAACTGGAAATCCTGCCAGATTGATCACAAGAGCAAGAATATGGTCCAAATGCGGATGGGTCAAAAGCACCGACTTGAGGTTGCAGAAAAGCTTCCTCAGAGCCACTAGGGGACTATCCAGTAGAGTCTGAAATGGCTGGGTCATCTCCATGTCAAAGTAGTCCAGCAATTGCAAAGAATCTGGATACAACAGCAAAACCCTAGACAGCACCGAAGCGGCATCACGGATGATTTCTGCAAGTGCAAATCTGCCAGAACCGCCATCTATCATCAAAAGTGCATCGGAGTTTGTATCAATGATTTCCTGATAAGACACTTTAGCTGGTTTGAGCATCATTCCGCAAGTACCCAGCTCGATGGGTCCCCCAGAGGCCCCCAAGAATGTAAGTTCAAAGCTCATATAAGTTCAAAGGTCATGTAGTGGGCATATGCCTCCACGATGCCAGTAGCTAGGAGGGAAACAGAAAATGTCAAGATAGGCAGAAAAATCAGTGGAGAAACTGAAATGACCGATTGGAACTTGTACAGGACAGGTGCAGGGAAGTGCTGATAGCCAAGAGAAACAATGCTGGATGGGAGGTGGTAGGAGGTGCAGAAGGACCGGTTTTGGTGGCGAAAAGGTTATGCCTGATAAAAGGGGGAGAATGTGGAAAAAAGAGGAGACGGCTAGGACATTAGCGTGCGGCACAAACAATAATGAGCAACGCATGGAATGCGCAAAGTTTCGGTCCGGGGGCATTTCCGGCCTATCATCCAGCTTCCACACATATTTGGAACACCACGTGACCCGCCACAATGTGGCCCTTGCAGGAAGTGACGCTAGTGTGGCCAGTTTAGGGTAGATATAAGCATGGAATGCTGCAAAGGGATTCCTGTGAAAGAAGAGACTAGGGTAACTGGCTTGGACTACTCTTGCGCGGTGTAATCTTTCAATACGAACATGATGCATGGTTTAGCCCAGTGGATGGCATGGAGGGGCCCTCATGCAGAGGCGGAACTACTACTGCTTTGGGAGTAGCGGACATATTCTTACTATGGATTTATCTACATCTGATGAGGATGGAGATATTTCTGAAATGTACAGGGTTGGAAGAGCTAACTCAACTATATCATTGGTGGTATATGCGTAGTAGACCTAGGCAAGAGTGTGGAAAGTATTCGATAAAACAAGATACCTTCATCCACAATCGGGTGCATATTCTTCTTTCTGACATCATAGCTTTCCGTCACAAGTATGCGTCGAGGTGCAATGCCGAATGCCGGCCCGAGGACTAAATTTCCGCATTGACAACCTTCGACGTACTATTTCCTACTATGCATGAGTTTGATGAGACAAATGAACTGTTCACTTCCTTTCTAGGAATCGCTCCAGAACAGTGCATGCGCCAGTGCGACAATAGCTCGATCCGGTAATTGGACATAAGATCATGCATGGAGTTATCCTGGACATACATTTCGTCCGTGTCATCGTTGTTACCTTTTCATTCAGTTCGGTCAACCTTAATCTAAACCTAAAGACCTGTACCTCCCAGAATATGGTTATCGATCCACTAGTACCTGTTCCAGCCTATATGATAGTCTGAATCTCTTCTACAGCTTGCTCTAATTTCTTTCATTGCGCCATACCTACTGCTGCTTGCTGCCATATCCAATCACCTTTTCTGCAAACTTCCAGCTCTGGTTAGTCACCTTCAACTCTTGGTCAAAATGCACATCCACTTTACCATCCTTGAACGACAATACCGCCAACGTGTACTTGTCCGAAGCACGGGCATCTCTATAGTACAAAACTCGCATAGCATTCACAACCGCCTCGCGTGCCTCCTCTTCCTTCACCTTTACATAGTCCAGATCATAGGGCACCAACTTCCGCAACAATGGAATGGCCAAGTGGGCGCCAAACCCGGTGGCGAGCGCCAGCGCTCCGTACGTGACTCCCAAGAGATCAACATAGCGGATAAATGGTGTTCTGTCGTCGTTGAACCCGGCAACCAAGATTGCATTCCACAATGGATCCATCTTCAGTCTACGGTTGTACAAAACACGGGACAAGTATTCATGGATGTTTGGCGCACGCAAGTTATGCCCGCCATCTGAGTCGTATACCTCTTCTTCCGTTTCCAATTCGTGCAAAAGACGTTCAATGTGCTGGAAGTCGGAGATGTCGCCAGAAACACCCACAATGGTCTCTGAACCCACACGGATCAAACGTTCGAGATTGTTGAAACGAAGTAAGGATCCATACGAGCCCATGTGGTCGGCGGCAATGACTACTCCCGAGTCAAACTTGAGTCCCAATACAGAAGTTCCTGTGATAATTGGTTGTTGTGTGTGCATGGAGGGAAACTCCGAGGTGGCGGCTTGGGCAATTTTGTGGTTGTAGTGTCCGTAGATCTCGTCACGGGGTCTTCCCCATTGGAATGGATCGTGATTCATGGTTAGGTTAGTAGTTGGAGGAGAGTTTAGTGGCGTTTAAGGTGGACAGTGCGCGCACGTGACCAGAAGACATCAGTACATCCGGTTTGGGGAGATTTTAATTTGGAATCAAGAAATCTTATAGGCCCAATATTGGGGTGGTTAATTATTGGGATGGTGGATTATTGGAATGGTGGATTATTAGGATGGTGGATTACAGGAATGGTAATTTTTGGGGTGGTGTCATGTGTTGGGTTTGTTGCAGTACGGTCAATCGAGAAAGTCGGTGTATTAGGATGCTCTGATACATAGTATCGACAATATTCCCATAAATTTTTCCTTATTGAGGTGGAATGAGTCGTCAGAAGTCCTGTGAAACTATTCTTCCATTTCTAGTATAAGGGGTCATTCATTGGATTTTTGAAGTGATGATGAAGTATTCCGAGTATTTGTGTTGTATGGAGAAAATGAGAAGGCAGTGAGAATATACAGAGGTATCGTAGTAAGATTCAAAGGGATAGAAGATCAATGTTTCCCTATTGTCTTAAAAAAGAAATAATAAAACACGATTTCTCCACTCTCATCCAGAAATCAGGCAGAATCCCGATATCTGTTATTCTATGGCTGCGAAACCCCAAGCAACATGTCTACATAGAAAATTTGCCGGTTCTTGCTGATTTACTTATACCAATGCGGTCGGCATTAGTTTATTCTGAGCTCAATGTCGTTGAATAGTCGTCTTCAGAGATGCATTTAATCGCCCTGGAAAGAAGTAAGAGAAGTGGATGGTTCCTTCTACTATGGTTCCTTCTAATACATAATCTTTTCCTTCCATATTTTGGTGTGCTCCACCATAACTGTGGGTAATCCCCGTAGTTCGAATGAATTCAGGATTTCTAATCACTACTTAGATTGTGATCATCTCTTAAAGTTACAATTCTGCCTCTCTTCAGTTGCATTGAATCCTCTGCTCAAGGCAAACACCCATTGGAAGCACTGCAATAAGCGAAGCTTTGAAGGGTTCAGACTTATCTTAATAAATGTGTACTTGCCCAAGCACGATGAAATCGAATATCCAAGGCCATAAGATGCCTACTAGGATACTACATGTTGATATCAATCGCAGCTTGCTATTGATATGCCAAAATTTCTAATTAAAAAGTTCAATCTTATGAAAGCAGATACTTCAAAAATTTTCACAGATTCACGCTTCAATACACTAGATGTCTGGGATCGACAAACATCACCAGTACAAAGTAGCTTTTGGTTGGAGTATCAATGACAGGTTTCTGTGATGGTCAAAATAGCACTTCTCCAGAAAACTTTCTCCCATCACAAATATCCACAATGCCCATATTGAACCGATTGAATTCATCAATCTGTGGATCTAAATCACGGGAACATTTCCCCCCTATTCCCATCCTACATCGTCCTCAATGCTTATCTATTAGTAAATATAGGCGGCTCCTCCGCTGTCGATCTGCTCGGCCTCCAACTCTTTTGGTGGAGTATATCTAAATCTCTTGGGCAACTCGTATCTAAAAAGAACCTCACCCTCCTTGAGTTCAATAGGTTTGAGGAACTGAGCAGCTTTTTTCACAATTGTGGGCAATTTTCCTTCTGGGGCCATTGGGTGTGGTTTTGGTGTGCTGGAAACAGCAGCTAATCATTAGTAATCTCGAGATCATGGATTTGTCGCAAGGCCGGGATCTCAATTCAACTGGATTGTTATTCCTTCCATGAAAGACGGAAATGGGAGAATGGCCGACAAAATTGAAAATATAACATACTGTGGGAGTGAGGGCCACCCACAAAATGAATGCGGGGAACGTAGTTCAACAAACGGAAGGTCTGCTTCATGATTCTAGAAAGTAAACGTTTAGTAAAGATAAAAAGTTGGAGTCCCGGGATATCGTGGAAGTACCTGCAGGAATAATTCTGGGGAGTAGACAAAGACGGATAATGGAGGAAATTGAGAGTGAAAATGTGAATGATTCGGGCAGATAGGGATGAATGTTGATGATCTCTTCTGCTTTAATAACTTTTTAGCATTTTTGTGTGGAGGTCTTGTGGCTGAAGGTCGAGGAATTTATTCCTGGCATATTACTGGTTAGGTGCAAAATGGCAGAGAGAAGCGAGAGATTCCGGGAACAAATGAAAGGTGGGAGAACGAAGGGAATAAGTGAGTACCAGTGAAGTTTCAAAGAAAAGAAGTCAATTGGTAGGAAATGTAAAGGTAATGAATTGAGAAAAAATTTGATCAGAAAGAAAATTGGAGAGATCTGCTCAATAGTCACAGTTGTAGAGGCACAGAAACAGCAGTGTCTTAGACAACAAACACTGCCCACATACTCACATCAAGCTAAGTCCCATAACTATTTGGGAATCGATAGCAATAATAAATGATGACCTCAATCATCTAATTCTCACTGTTTCCCATTTAATTTCAAGCATTTTTCTCTCAATCCACCTGAGCCCAATCTACTACTATACAGACTCATCTCACCAATCCCACCAACTCATCTCCTCTGACAATTCGACAAATCTCATGTCAGACTCAGAAAATGTGGACTCCGAAGATGAACTTCTAATGCACACCTACGCCACCCTCCCATCGAAGTGCAAAAAATACTGGAACAAAAGATACAAGCTCTTCTCGAAATTTGATGATGGAGTCTTTCTCACAGCAGAATTGTGGTACAGCATTACGCCGGAGTCCACCGCCAAGTCCACGGCCCGAATAGTCCGCAAGCTCATTCCAAACTGTGAAAATGTCCTCGATATCTGCTGCGGCGGAGGAGGAAACACTATCCAATTTGCAAAATACTTCAACACTGTTGGAGGAATAGATATCAATGCCAACAACATCAAGTGCACCAAGCACAATTGCGGGATATACGGTGTTCAGGAAAACACCTGGTTTGTTGAAGGAGACTGGTCCATTTTGTCGGAGTCGCTGGAGTGGATTCCGAACTTCATTCCCAATGGGAAGTTTGATTTTGTATTCTGTTCTCCACCATGGGGTGGTCCGAAGTACAAGCTGCGGGATACGTTCGATTTGTACACCATGGAGCCGTTGGAATTGCGCAGTCTTTGTAGGAGCATCATGAAGTTCACCGACAACTTTGGTCTTTTTCTTCCGAGAAATCTGGACATGGATCAGATTCGAGAGGTGACCCAGGAATTGTACGGGCCAAGGGGAAAAACAAGAGTGGTGTGTCTCTGGCAGAACGGAGCACCACTAGGTATTTTGGCCATTTTTGGGCCCACTATTGATGTTGATATTGGAGGATATAGAGAGTAATGGGTGGTGATTGGAAAGTAGAAGAAGTGGCATAGTAGCATAAGAGCGTAATAGGATACTAGCATAAGAGTTTAATAGAATAATAATACCATAATAGCATTGAGAATAACATCAATAGAGAATTGAGCAGGCTGGAAGATTGAAACTAAGTATAAGCAAAAAAGAAAGCCCGATGCGGGGCTCGAACCCGCAACCTTTTGATTGACCTTATGAAGATTAAGAGTCAAATGCTCTACCGATTGAGCTAACCAGGCCTGTTGTTGAAGGTTATCTTTGGTAGTTGGATATGCAAAATGCGTTGAAATTTGTCTGTAGTCCGGAAACATTTATGCATCCTTTATATATCATTATAACCAGCTGATATCAATAAAAATGTTTAATTCTACATTATAGATGCTAAACTCGCAAAATTCGTGCATTTTTGTGCGAACACCTTTTTTACTGTTCCCATATATAACTCATGGATTCTTCTATCCGTCATTATTTTCTATGAATCATGCACTAACTCTAAAACTCGTCCATCACCGTCTCAAAGTCTTCTCTGGCTTGCTTATCGACAACCATCCCCAAACTCTCCTCATCAATCTCCTCGATAGGTTTGCTTCTTCCAACATCCCGCATGATCGTCTTAAACCATTTCTCTTCTCCCCTACCGAAACAAAGCGTGTAAGCATCACCCTTCTTGTTGGCTCTGGCAGTACGTCCAACACGATGCACATACTCACGACTTGAGTTGGGTAGGTCGTAATTGATCACATCAGTGATGGAAAGTATATCTAAACCACGAGCAATCAAGTCAGTTGCAACCAAAACGTGGATGGAATTGGTGGAGAAATCTTCCAAGATTCGATTTCTGATTGAACTCTTGTTGTTGGTGGAATTCATATACGCCACATTGATCTTGTTGTTTGGAGCAAACTTATCGAAAAGTGCTTGCAAGATCTTGGACAATCTGAGAGTGGCATCATTGGACTGGGCAAACACAAGAACAGACGACAACTTTCCAGTGTGGATCAAAAACTTGGCAAGAAGCAAAGGCTTAATGGCCGATTTAGTGGAACTGAATCCGATCTTGTGTTCGGATAACGTGGCCGGAAGGGTGAACATTTCCTTAACAAGCAGTTCTGTCGAGTTGACAATAAGTAGTCTCGGTTTATGGAATTTCAAGAGAGATAATTTTCCGGCGTCGGTGGTCAAGGTGGCCGAAAAGATCATTTTCTGTGTTTGCAACCTCCATTTGGTGTTTGCCAGCGGATCGTTCCACTTTTCTAAATTCGAAACGACAACCTCACACCAGTTCTGGAAAGACTGATTGAGCAACCGATCGGCCTCATCCACCACTAAAAACCGAAGATATTGCAACGAGATCGAATTATTCTGTAGATGATCAACCAAACGTCCTGGAGTAGATACTATAATGTCAGGAATTGCTTTCTGGATCTTCTGGCCCTCTTCCTTGATCGACAAATCACTCGTCAAACTTACAACAGTCAACACAGTTCCCTTGGATATGTCTCGAAGTGTTTGACTAACCTGGTTGATCAACGGCCTCGTTGGAACTAAAATTATGGCTCTGAGGCGAGGAACCACTCGAGTATGTAATGCCTCTATGATGGAAACCAGATATGCCAAGGTTTTACCAGAACCAGTAGAAGCATTCACCAAGAGATCACCTCTGAAGTCGCTAACAAGCTTGTTCTTGCGGATATCCTCCATCATGACACCGAGGGTTCCCACCTGAACTGAGAAGGCGTTTTCAAACCCTAGAAGGGCAAGGTTGTTGGTAACTTTATCTGAGAGCCCCAAAGCCTTGAATGGTTCTGTCGTTTCAGGAGAAATATAAGTTGGCGTCGACAACCAGTCTAAATTCTTCAGATGTGCTTGGATTCCATGTAAGGTGAGGTCTCTGGGGAGTTCTGGTTGGGGAATTGGTGCTAAATCTTGCATATCGACCTCTTCACTTTCCTCTTCCGGTTGCTGTTCTGAAGTTTCGGCTTGCTGGAACTTCTTGAAGATAGAGGCATGCTTGGAGACATATGCGGGGTCGTTCTCGACATTTTGTAAAAATTCAGCTTTTTCAGGCTCGTTTTCGTGGGTCTCGTTTTGGTCAATTTCTTCGTCTTCATCGATGTCCATCGCCTCAGTCTGGGACACATTATCGCCATTATCGTCTTCGTTTTCACTCTCAGATTCGCTCTGCGAGTCACTTGCACTGCTGCTATCACTTTCACTTTCACTGCTACTGTCACTTTCGCTTTCGCTATTATTTTCGCTTGAAGAATCACTGCTACTGTTTCCATCACTTTCCTCATCACTGTGAGATGAGCTCTTCTCCTCATCTGATACGGAGGCGGAGCTTAATTTCCGTTTCCGATTTAAGAACTGACTCAACAGCCTCTTAGGTGTCGCTGCTACCGCATCGGGATCGAATCTTTGTGCAAACATGGCCAATAATTTCAAAAATTAGTGTTGGTTCTGTATGGTACATGTAGCCAAATCGATGCCTTGTGAGTGCACGTGACTTTACACGTGCCAATATTCTCACCAAAACTTCCTCGTATCAAAATTTCACTTTCAACTAAAACGAATTATACCATGAGAGCTGCATTTAGATTGCTCAAAGGAAGATCAGCATGGAAAGGTCCCCACGTGGTTCCTTTACCTCTTGCTGATGCCATGAAAACTGGCACTCCAATCAGAACCAACGCCCGCAGTTGTACGATTCTTCCTCAATTTGTTGGATTGAAGTTCCAGGTCCACAACGGAAAGGAGTATGTGGAGCTTGAGGTGACGGATGAGATGGTGGGAAGCAAATTGGGCGAGTTTGCACCAACAAGAAAAAGATTTACTTATAAATATTCGAAGAACTAGGCATGTACATAATAAAGGGATTGAGAAGGAGATGTAGAGTTGATATTTGATGATGAAATGTGCACTTTAATAAGAGCATTATCGAGGATTAGATCAAGGAAGCTTTTCTACAGTTCAGGGTCATCTAATCAGGCCCTCTTGCCCCTGATACGATTCATCTCTAGACTCATGAACATTGTCTAAGAATTGTTTATGACGATGGTAACTACTGAAATGGGGACAATTCTATCCCCGATTCGTACCCATAATATCCCCAGCTATCCCTTCCAGTACCTAATTCAATCATCCCCGATCTCTAGGCGAGTAGTCATTCAATCTTTCCTGCCTCAAATCTCCCGTGCGATCCATGATGGGCCATTTCCCCCATCCATTGAGCCGTATCACCAAACACGTCGCGTTGTCGTCTCCGCCAATGTATTCCACAAATCTAATCACCTCTTCCGCGCAGTACTGCGGCGTTGCTTTAACGTGGCCACGGTTGTTGAAGTTGACCATGACAATATCAGCGATTTCTTGGTCAGTGAGCTCGTTGGTCACTCCATCAGTGCAAAGTAGCAAAAATGCCTCGTCTCCTCCCATTCCACCAACGGTCGAAGTCCGAATCTCTTCCGGAGTGAGCATCTTGCTGATGGTAGCACGATCTCCAATAATATACTGCGACACATCGGGCTCGGCGGTGACGCCCATTTCCTTGAATTTGAGATCGCCAAACGCACGGGTGTTAGCTAGCGAAACAAACCTCTCCTCGCCAAATGAATCAGTCATGAAGTAGTTGGCCAGGTACCTTCTTAACCGTGATGCTTCCATTGGATTAGATGGGTGGTGAGACGTTGTCAATGCATGTGCCTCGCCTGTTCTGTCCACCAAAATGGCTCGAGTATCACCCACATGTGCCACCGTCAACTTGGAAACAGTTTTTCTGTTGAAATAGTAATCTTCAAACACTGGCTTGAATTCTCCCGGCAGCTCGGCGTAGATTGTCTGCAAATAGACTGAGGTACATGTGGACCCCAGGCTGTTATCTTTTTCATGGAAAAATTGGTAATCAGCCTCAAGAAAAGCCAATGGCAACCTGAGCATCAAATCATCTTGTAGATTTGGGATTTTCTCTAGCGAGGAGATCTGAGGAATTGCCAGCATCATTTTGGCAAAGTTGGCTTCGCTATGTTTGGCCCATCGGCGCCAGTAGCCGCCAATGTCTCTTCCATAGTTTTTAATGAGCAGATCACGCACTTCTGGATCATTTGTTAGCGAGGTAGAATCCTCTACCACTTGTCCCAATTTGTTCAGGAGAAACGTCGAACACTGATCTCCGCCGTGGCCGTCGAAAATATTGAAGTTGAACACGGTATTTCCCGGCAAATCTAGCACGCACGCACTGTAGCGGTCTTCGTTGTACATTCGATTAACTCTGGAAGAGTAATGGCCCAAATGGGAGGGACTTTTTAGGAGTGGAACCTTCAATTTGCAATTTTTGCTCGGTTTCAAATGGGCCATGGCTGGCAACAGCGGCAATGGTTTGCTTATGGATGTGAAAGTCACCGCATTGGAGAAACCTCTTGAAAGGATCATATTCATTCCAAATGGTAGATAATGACGATATATAGCAGTAGATAAATATTGGTGGATGAAAGGAAGGACAAAAAAGTGGTCGGAGAAAGGGTGGTGAAGTGGTGAATAGCTTCAAAAGAATTGAAAAAAGCTGCCAAGGATCAAGAAGTGAAGATGGGATAGGAAGTGAGTTGGTAGTGATGAATGTGGGTAGGCAGTGCACATTAGCGTTTCCCCGGACAAAGACGTCCGACCGAGGCTAAATGCTTTAGCTGAGGAGAAGAGACGAGAAGAAAAAAGGGTGAGTGTTAAAAGGGGGACGACAGGGGGTATATTTATAAATATATTGGCCAGCGAAAAAGAAATTTGAAGATGTGAAGTAGAATTAATGGTGGAGGATGAAATTGGAGATGGGTGGTCGTAACGCTGATTATCCGAGGAGATAGGAGGAGAAATGAGAAGTGGGATAATAATTGAGAAAAAATTGAGATAAGATTGGATGGGAGATACCCTCACAAATGCAAATTCTTAGAAGTTTGGAACAGGAGTCTGGAAGAGGTAGAGAAGGGAAGTGTGAAGGGCTATGTGATCGAGATACTAGTATTAGACAAGTTAAGGGTTGGGGGTGTCTGGAGACATTTTCGATTATCTCCAAAATTCTGTACGAGCCGTACGATTCGATAGCCAAGTACTTCTAGCCGTATCTGTTCGTTGACGAATTGTTCATGTATCCATAAATCTTAAATTTCTTAACTTTCTTCTCTTCTAAAGTCTATCGTAGATTCCTTCACACATCTTCCATCGTAATATACTGAAGGTTCCCACCAGGCTTCCATGCATATCTCGCCTATAGGTACATGTATCCCAGACCACTTCAATTATCTTCACTTTCGTTCTCTTCATTTTCTTCTCTTCATTTTCTTCTCTTTATTTTCTTCTCTTCATTATCTTCTCTTCATTCTCATCCTCTTCTCCTATCTACATCCTTCCAGCGCTCTACTCTCTACATTTCCTTCTAACACAATCTCATTATCTACACACTCAATTATTACAAAGCTGCCTTGATCTTAGGCACCAACTTGTCAGCAGAGTTCAAGGCCTGGACATCGGAGTTGCCTCCAATATGTTCACCAGCAATAAACACGTTTGGAACAGTCCTCTGGCCAGTAATCTCCAACAAAGCATCCTGAATCTCCTGTCCATCAGGCAACTGGTCCAACTCAATGATGTAAGCCTCCTTGGTGATGGCACTTACAGTGTTCTTGGTTTTGGTACAGTATGGACAATAGGATTTGGACGCAATGAAAATTGGCTTGTCCTTGATCAATTTCTCGACCTTCTGTTTAATTTCGACGGATACCATTCTAGGGGGCGCAATAAAAAAGCTTCTGATGGCTGTGAACATGAAGAGTGGGAGTATTTATAGTGGGAGCTGACAAATCGACAATCGAGGCTGTGGAGGCAAGGGTGTAATGGTGATGGTGTGGCAGAGATTCTTCGATTAGTAAGGGTGATGACAGAGCGAGGGGATGCAGGCGAAAGTAGAAACAAGAGGTAAGAGGTGGAGATTTTGGTGTGATCTTCCAATTCTCTGTCAATTGAAATGGAAATGAGTTGTGGAGGGATCAAGTAGGTCGCGACTATACTCACCTACTTAGCTATGGAGTTCGTGAAAATAGTGAGCAGAGGCAACAGGGCATTTATATATGGCCTGGGTAAACTTTTTCTTGGTGGTATATTAGTCCTACTTGCCCCCTATTTGTTCCATCTTTATGTAAATATGTTTCAGTATAGTCCATTGATACAGTTGATTCTGATTGTTCTGCACAATCTCTATTACAACTTCGCAATTCAAATCTAATACCACTTCGCAGTTCAGTGAGAGAAAAGTCAATGGTTATTCCGACACAGTAGTGAATCACATCGACGAAATGGCTGGTCAAACGGAAAACCACTGTCGATAAATATAGAAAATATTTGTGTCGTTAATGCGGCCGTCTTAGTGCTGACATCAGTCCGATCAACATGTCATATTTGAATGTAACAGAGACTAGAAAGGTTCATCCTCATCAACCGACTCCTTTTATTCTTAACGAATCAAGATTATATACAATAACTAAGAACTAATTACAATACATAACTACATCCAGGAGACATGTGTTCAACCAATTTCTAACTTCGGTGACGAGAAGCCAAACAATGACTGCGAATTATCAATCGAAATCGGCTGGAACCTATTTTCCAAGAACTATTCCGTTAGGAATTTAATACCCGGCATTCTCACCTTTGGAAATAAAATAAAGATATAGAAATCACAATGAACCACTTGAATTGATAATTCTCGTGGGGACCCACTTCACTATTTAAGCTTACATTGCCAGTATGGCCAGTCCTATTTGTCTGGATTGTGTGGTAAAAAGTGAGGTTAAGTATGAGGTGGTACGGGTTCTATCGACTGGGTGTTTGGATGTTTTATTATTGGTGTATGGATGGTTTTCCTCAGGGGTACGGGTGTTTTTCCTGTTTGTGGCTGCTACTCTTTGTGGCAGTGTCTATAGATTAACAATTCGGTGCTTAAAGGACCCCAATTGTTGCAAATTTCACAATGGCCCAAGTTGTAGAAAGATCTAAAAACGAGATTCAAACTCGAAAGTGTTTGTCTAATTAGACATTGCAATGAATTCTGTTGGGTGGCATGGACGAAATAGGTGAAAGCAATGTTTTCATGACTTTACAGTAGTGATTCTCATTTACCAAGGTCATGACATCTAAGTTTTAACATTCGTAGAACAAAATAAGAGCTTTTATGGGTCACGGCGCATTACCGATAATGTCGACAAAGATGAATTAGTTCAGGTCCGTCTCGTTCTTGCAGAAATGGTAACCTATCATCACTAACTCCTTTGAGTGTTGGATTACATCTCGTTGTCACTAGCATCCAATGCCACTTTCTTCTACGTATCTTGTAAATGGCTATCAGCAATTCATTTCACTAACTTATTCAGGCTTAACTCAATCAACTTGTTGGACCCATCAGACTAGGCAAACTGAAATAGTCTGTTAATGGACAGTTAATCATAAGCAAAAAAAAAAATTAATCGGAATCAACTCCTTCTCCATCAAATCAGAGCCCTAAATTCAATGGTCCAACACCGCATTCACAAAATTATAAAAATCAAAAATCATTCCGACCACAGACCTAGAGCTTCACCCCCGATTCCTATTGTGGAGGCTTGCCGTCGACCCAGTCTGCGAAAATGTCCAGTGGAATAATCTCCACAGAGTATCCATCTGGATCTCTGATGAACGCCAAGTTCTTCAAGTTACCCTGGTTCCATTTCACTGACCAGTCTGCCTTGTCACCAAGATACTCATCAATTTCCTCACAGAATTTGCCTGGGTCAGCACACGAAACGCATGTGTGGCCATAGCCCTGAATAGCTCCATTCTCGGTTGAGTTACCATTATGGTAACCCTCAAACGAGTCGTCATTCTCAGTTCCCCAATTGTGGGTGAGCTCAATGACAGCTTGTCTTTTCGCCTGAGAAAAGTGGTCCAATCCTCCCTCTGGAACTACACCCTCGTGATCGTATCCCAAAAAGTAAACGGTAAACTTAGCCTCTTCAAAGTCAAACCGGGTAAGAAGTTTCATTCCCAACACCTTAGTGTAAAAGTCCAAAGATTTCTTGGGGTCCTTCACACGAATCATTGTGTGATTGAACTTGTAATTTTCGGAGTTGGTGGTTGCTTCTTGCTTGCCGATTCCATTCTCAATGAGCTCTATCCAGTAACCATTGGGGTCCAAGCAAAAGGCAATGTTCTTCTGTCTGCCATCCAGCAACTTCTTCTTGAATTCAACACCATCTTCAAGCAACTTTTTCTCAGCAGCTTCGATGTTGTCGACAGAAATACAGATATGGCCGAAACCTCTGAATTTTTCGCCGTTTCCGTTGTTGACGGTAAAGGTGTCGTCGTTTTCCGCCCCGTGGTTATGGCACAACTCCAATACACCCTCTCTGGCGGCCCAATTCTTCTTTTCAGCCGTAGGATATCCCATCATATACAACGTGAACGAACCCAAGTTAAAATAGGAGAGAAGCTTCATGCCAAAGTTTTTCTCGTAAAAGGGAACCGACACCTTCGGATCCTTGATACGAAGGCATGTGTGGTTCATGATGAATGAATTATCGATGGTAGGCATTTTTGTTCTGGATAAGGAAGTGAGTGTCCGGATAATCCTCATTATATGTTCGGAGAAATGTGAGATCTGAGATTGACGTATGCACTCGCTGACGCAGCAAGTTCATTGCGATTACAAATTTCCGACGTTGGCGAAGTATGGAGATATCGGGGTGATGCATTATTTTTATGATTATTGAATTGCTGCACCTTGTATATTTTTGGATGGGTAGATATCGTTACCAACCGTATGACTTTGAATAAGTCACCAAAGGATTGGCCAAAACTAAAATACTACAATCTGAAAAAAAATTCACATAAGGAGGATCGAAATGGGCCAAGACATTCTTCTTTCGACAATGATTCTAAATTTTCCATAATCATTCTATACTATTTCTATAATTTCTTTAAGTATTCTTCCTCCCCTCTATATCTGACTCATGTCAGATCTCAGGTGCTCCATACTCACATCCGTACATCCGCGATAATACTACCTCGGTTCGGGTGCAAAATTTCAACCACATTTTCTTCGGCTACTGTCACTAATTCTCCAATTAATGTTCCGTTGCTCGTCTGCCGTGGTGACTAGGAGACTTTTCAGCCAATCAGCGTCTCGCTTTTCCGCCTACGCGTGCGCTTCCCGAAAGACTCTAGCGGACATCTCGTATCTATACGAATCGAACATCCCGGTATCGGTGATTACTGCCTGGGACAGCATTCTGGGCAAAATTGCAGAAAATGGAGACTTTGACATTACACTAGTGGGCGACTCGCTCGCCATGGTAGCGTTGGGCTACGAGGACACAAACGAAATCGGCCTCCAGGAAATGGTTCATCATTCTCGAGCCGTGGTTCGAGGTAATCGGACGTCGTTGATTGTGGCAGATATTCCGTTTGGGGCATTCGAACTGTCGCCTTCAAAAGCATTAGAATCGGCCATCAGGCTCGTCAAAGAGGGCCGAGTGCAGGCGGTCAAGATCGAAGGCGGAGAGGCCATTGCTCCAACGATTGAGAAAATCGTGCTGGCAGGCATTCCGGTGATGGGACATGTCGGATTGACACCACAAAAGCATAATGCATTCGGCGGGTATAAGCTTCAGGGAAATACTGTGGACACTGCTAAGAAGATCTTGAGAGATTGCAAGGCCCTCGAGGCAGCCGGAGTGTTCTCGATGGTTTTGGAGTGTGTTCCCAACAAATTGGCCGAGATTATCACCAATGGTATCAATGTACCCACCATAGGAATCGGCGCGGGCCCACATTGTTCGGGGCAAGTTTTGGTGATGGCGGATTTGTTGGGAATGAATGACAACAAACCTGCGAAGTTTGTCAAGCAGTACATGAACTACTATGGAGAGGCCACTAAGGCTGTTACACAATATAGAGAGGAGGTCAAGCGGGGTGTTTTCCCCAATGCGGACGAACATGGATACAAGATGAAGTCGGATGTTTTGAGGGAGGTGAGGCAAGAGATGGAGAAGAACTAAGATGGAAGTAATGGGGAGTTGCTGTGGAGTTGAATTATGAATGTTAGATTGGAGAAGAATTATGAGAATGCTAGATTTGGAGGCGAAAAAAAAGGAAAATTGTATTACATAGAGAAGGCACAATTCAACATCTCCTGTTTCCTAGATCAGCTTCTGGTCACTATAGTTCTCAGCAGGCTCGAGAGGAACATCCTGAGTAAGGCGAACCTCGTGTCTCATAAAGAAGAAGTAGCTGGCGAGATTTTGCCATGTGAAGGCCAACATCGACAAAAACATCAACATAGTGTCGAAAACGTACATATAGCCCTCATATCTCGAGATGTGGCCGTTTTCACCTTGGGCAAACTCGCAAACACGGAGCACCGACCGGAGAATCATAAACACCGAGCTCACGTAGAGAACAGTAAAGATTGATCTCCAGTTTCTCCATTTAGTAGGCTGGTACCTGTAGTCCACGGACTGAGGAGTTTTGTTCTTTTTGAGCTTGATCTCAAATACTGCGAGAACCACAATGAATAAAGCAAATACCATCAACTGCAATGCCGAGCCCGCAATTATAACCTTTCTTCCCGAATCCTGTTGTGAGTAAGAATCTCTGGAAATCATTCCCACGCCAGCACCAAGCAAAAAGAAGCACAACAAATCAGCGATGATAAACACCTTGGCAAGCCAGTTCAACGGAACTAGGGAAAATGTTCTGGCATCCAAAATCGAAAAAAGTCTGTTGATTGTCAAGTGATAGGTCATGGTGAAGAACGCGGGAGCTATTAAAATCAACAGAATCTGAGCAATCCATGGTCCCTTCACTGTGGGGCTTCGAATGGAGCATATTCTGGCGATATAGCCCAAAGTCTCCAAGATTCCACCTAGAATAAATGGCAAGAGCACCCACACTCTCTTTTCCTTTCCCTTTCTTACCACAATCACGATCTGGACGATAGTGGCAATTGTCACCAGGCCGAAACATACGGCGAAGATAGCTGCTGCGGCGAGGGAAGGTTCTTTGTAGAAGTATGGGCCCGCCATGAGTGCTGATGATAGTTCAGTAGATAAAATGTAGTTGAAATTAGCCGAAAAGAATTTGAAATGATCCTCAGAGGGTAATCTTCGTGCCACTGGTAATCAATTGCAATTTTGAATAGCCTTTGAATGAATTTGCTAGCCAAACCTTTTATACTAGGGTCCAAGCATTTTGGTGCGGCTCACTCCATTGATCGATTAGATGGAATAGATATGCGAACAATGTTCTGTGGAAAAACATTCGACAAAGCAATCCACGATTCCTAAAACCTCCAAAATCCCAATTCAAAGTGAAATTTTTTTTTTCTTTATTACCAAAGTTTGTTATTACCAAAGTGAGCACGGCCCTTTGGCACTTCTTTTTCCCAGGTCCCCACCAGGTAGCCGATAACACCGGCTCCAACGGTCATTAATCTGCAGAGAAACCCTTAGTGCAACTCGGGAAAGCACAGGTAGTTCCTTCGTCGTGAGTGGCTGAAAAAGATGCAGAAAAAAGTTTGGTCGCTCACCGGGGTTAGCGAGATTCAGAAACAACCGAGGAGCGGCTGGAAGTCTTTTCTGGGGCCACTTCTTTAATATATTCAGTTAATTTTAGGTTCCATTGTTGTTGTATATTGCCGAATTCTTCTACTTTCAAGGAGTCCACTCCTCTTTTTACGTCGTTTGTGGCTCAATTGCATTCAAGAAATTGTCATCACGGCCGCAGCTTTTCTTGTGTCCCTCTCTTGGCATCCGACAAATCCTGAGAATGAAAAGAGCTGGGCAATGAAATAGTGGATGTTAACGTGAGGAGAACGACAGAATGGTAAAAATGGGCCAGAATGGGCAACAGTAGTGTCATTGGATGATGACTTCAGAGAGATTGGCCAGTTCTTGGCCGTGGTAGAAGTGGTCGGATTTAGAGAGTGATCAAGTACTGAGGAAAAGAGGGCCACCGATCATGCTCATGATCAATATGGCACTTCAAGGCATAATTGGAAAAGAAAAAAAGAAAACTCCGATACGGGGAATCGAACCCCGATCTGCTCGGTGAGAGCGAACCGTGATAGCCATTACACTATATCGGACTTTGGTTATAAGATTCAATCACGCGATAAATTAGTTCAGGCTTTAATTTTTGTTACTTGAAATTATCGAATTTCCAAGTTCCTGAATATTTTTTGGCTTTTATATGGCTTTTTTATGTGTATGCAGCACTTTCAGACGTCATTTCCGCCGAAAATTCTCAATATTATATATTTTGAGAAAATGCATCCCATCTCAATACCCTCTAAAGATCATCGAGCTTATTATTGTCTTTCAATCATCAGTATTGTTCCTGAAATCAAAGCAAGAGCCATTCCATTGCTACAATACCAATAAAAATTGTCGAATGACTCAACGGCTTCCTTAGTTCTTCTATTTTACCCAATTTTTCAATACACCACTCACATCTAGCTTATCGCACTCAGGCACACTAAGTTCACATCTTCGCTGCCTTAATAAATCTTCATTTCTCCACACTTGCAACTTCCATTCTTGTTCCATCTCATTGTTTCGAGGTCACCTGTTTTCTCCAAATTTTCCCCCCACCCTCCGTTCACCATGGTGCAGTCACTCTATGAGATTGCTCTATGGAAATGTGTTCAGCTGTCAGCACGAATCACTGATGTTGGAGATATACCTTACCAGTTGGTGAGGCCAGTGTTAAAACGACTAAATGCCAAACAACTAATGGTGGTAGAACAGAATAGTCCGGCGATAATGCCCGAATCAGATGAGCTTTGGTCGGGTCTAATAGAACGAGACTTCCCTGATCGTCCTTCCAAACCAAAAAATGCCTTGGTTGGCACCACCGACGACGACATGCCCAATAAGCTGCTATATGAAAGGTACGGGGATGAGCGTGAACAGCTACGAGCTTCCAGTGCTCAGAGACTCCGAAAAATGACCCAGAAACTCCAGAAGGAAAAGTCTAAGAACTCCATTGTGCCCATTCAAGGAATTATGAGAGAGCCGGTGATACGGCGACGAATACCCACCATGTCGCTGGCTCCACTGACATATTCAAAATACGGTTCTAAGTCTATTTTAGGCAAAGCCATGAAAGATGTTCAGCACAGACATCTCATGTTCAAGGGATCAATTCGTAGTGATCCATTTGCTGCCTTCAGCGCCAAAAAGAACGAAAATGACCGGAGAAGAGCAGCGGAGCCTCCTTTGGCCAGCTTCTCTGTGTCCGATAATGGTCCAACGGGAATCTATTCGCAGAAACCATTGGGGAATCCAACCAATAATACGAAGACAACCAATGCAAAACCCACATGGACCAGTCCATCAAGACAAAGAAGTCCGCCAAGTTTTACAAATGAGCTGATTCCGCCTCCAACTAGAGTGGTTCCCCAGCCACCAGGAGTGGTTTCGCCCCAAAAGTCGACAAGTCCCAAAGAAACCTCGCCGAATCCAGAGTCTCGGAAACGAAAGGCAACATCGGTGTTTCTCAGCTCCAAAAGATTGCCCAGAGCACCTCGAATTCCCGCCGATCGGCCCCGAACCACAGAAACAAGAGAAGAAAAACCAGTGGAGAGGCCTGGTACTCAGAAAGCGGTTCGATCGCTGATTTTCTACTGACATGGGTTTCTATGGATTATGGTTGGAGTATGATTATGAATATGGATTCTTGGCTATGAATGTATGGAAATGCTCTATAATATATCAGTGCTTGCTTCTCTTCGAAGAAGCATCGGCGTCTTCACGTTTCCTTTTGTAGCTATCCACCACATTCTTTTTGGCATCTTCACCTGCAATCACCGTTGATGCTCTATTTCCGCCTCCCACTTCGTTCCCAATCATCACTGTCTGCTTATTGGACTTGATGCGGAGCCTTCCACTCACAAGCACACACTCTGGGTTCTTGACAAATCCCTCCTTACTGTTAGAGGTCTTCAACCCCAACTCTCTCATTACAGCCAAAATGTCGGTATGATTTCTCACATGTAGAGGCTCACTAGCACCACTGGAGAACACAATTCCTTGACATCGTGACGCACGAATGAGCTGAAGGCAATTCCCCAAAAATATCTTTCGGCTGATTTGGCCCGTAGTGCCGAGTGCCGCCGACGACTCGTAACCAGCTGGCCCAGCTATTAGGCCCGAGTAGCAAATTTCAAATTTGATTCCTCTGGTCAATGCCTGGCCCACGGTTTTATGTTTTAAGAAAAACGAAAGTCGCACAGCCATGGGCAAGCTGACAATGTCGATGTCGAGGTTAGTGGTGGTGAGCTGCAACGCCTTTTCGGTGGTGGGTTGAACAGAAATAATGTCGAAACAGGCCAAATTGTTGAGTTTCAGGATGTTCTGGCACTTGGCGGGATCGGCGATAATGAGGGTGATCCGCGAGAACAAGTGGAGGCCCTCGTACTTGGAAAAGCGCTTTCGGAGCTCTGGCAATGGGATGGGATTGAGTTTGTCTGGAGTGGATAGTGGAAGTTTGACATTCTCAGAGATGGAGAAGTTGAGGGCCAAGTATCGGTAGCCCATGGAGTAGAGCATGGCAATGGTATTGTAGAGATTTGTGAGTTCATGCTGGGACGGCGATGTGCCATACGACAGGGCCGGCCATGTGACGTTCAAATCATACATGATGAAGAAAAATGCGATGCCTGTGTGAAGATGGAGATGTAGTTGGAAACGAGAAGAGGATGAGGAAGGAGAGAAATGGACAAGAGAAGTGGACGAGGATGAAGAGAAAAGAAAAAATAAGAAAACAGAAGGCGATGACAAGCGGGAATTTGAGCTGCATTGTTGTATTGGTTGATTATGAAATTCTCATGGAGAGTCTGTGTGTGTGTACTAAGTGCGGTGCATTTGTCAGATATTCATGATTTGGGTATAGTATAGCACTTTTATCTATTCTTTAGGTTAGCCTTTGTTGTATTGCCTTTGTTGTGTTATTTCCTCTAAACAGGCGTGCTTAGATGTATCGGGTTCTACTAATTCATATTCTTTCTGTCAATCCTGAAAGATGTTCTTCCATGCTGTAGATGAATGATTAAGGTCTGTTATGCCATAAATGGATGCTGCGATCATAACAGAGACGTTTGAGACAATCAAAAGCATGATTTTTGTTCTTTGCATTGTTTTCTTATTGCAATACCTAAGCTGTTTCGTGAACTAGTTGCTTATGGTCATGCTCACAATTTGCACCATTGTCATTCACAATTCGCACCATTGTCATTCACAATTCGCACCATTGTCATTCACAATTCGCACCACTATCAACAGCACCAGACTACATAATCCTCGCACTACACAAGTTGAGGTCAAATACCTCCAGGAGGTGAACAACTACCAGTTGGACTTCTTCCTATGAATCGCCAATACCTTCTAATGGAAAAATCTCTTCATCGTGAATTCTTCCACTATTTTTTACCTAGCGTTCTTACCTCCTTGTTCCCTCCATTTTTATTCCCTGCTTAGTAACATTTTGCACCCACGGCCATGCAGGGCAGAAGCTTCTGGAGTTTGGCCACCGCCACCAACATTATAAATAGAGACATTCCCCAGACGAGCCTCCCGCCAAAAATTTCTCCGTTTCTATAACCTTCCGTTTCCCCCAACCTCTTTCAGGTATCACTTCCACAACTTTACACTCCTAACTGCCGTCCTGCGCAAATGTCGGTCTTAGTAAAAGCGAACAATCTCTTTATGAACAAAGTCAAGACGCCGTCTGAAGACCTGGGGATCTTAAACCTCGGCAAGCACTGTTTCAAGTGTAACGAGTTGGATTTTTTGCCCTTCCACTGTGAGTTCTGCAACCGCACATACTGCTCCAACCACCGGGGCCTAGAAACCCACAATTGTGTGGGAAGAAATGAGAAAGAACATGTTCCCAAAGAATATTCCGGCCCCACAGCAGCCTCGTTGTTTCCGGACCACAAAAAAAGACAAGAGCAGTTGAATGCGTCGCTTAAACCGGCCAAGCCTACGACAATTGCCCAGAAACAGAATGTGAAGGACTCTTCCAAACCTAATCCGCTCATGAAGCTCACAAAGTTTCTCCATCTTCAGCGGTTGGAGAGGCAGAAAAGCACTAAGAGCTCTTTATTCGGAAGGAACAAGTCTTCCACCACTAAAGTAAGCAAAGTGACGGAAATCGCCAACATCAAGAAGATAGCCAAAGGGGCCTCCAATGTCAATGTTGCTGACCGAGTTTACTTGTGGGTGCTCTACATCAACCAGAACGAGGATGAGCTCGACAAAATCAATGTTCAACGAGACCGTCGGGGAGTTTGGGTGCTGAAAGCTTGGTCTGTGGGCCGAGCATTGGATCTGGTTTCAGATGTTTTGGGTATAGTGAACAACAACAATTCTACCCAGCAGGTTGCCGAGAGATTGAACTTGTTTGTCGTCAAGGAAGAAGATCCCGTTTTGATGGAAACAAGCAAGAAGGTTGCGGCTACACTTCTGTCTGGAGACACAATTTATTTGGTAAAGGGAAGTATGTCCTGAGCGGATTCTGACTCATTGGGAAATGAAAGGCCATGGATCTCGTAGTTACTCGAGTCACCGAGTATACGTTACGCATTAAATTGCCGATGGTTTTACAAACTGGAACTTGACCCATTCACTTTCCATTCCCTCACCCTACGTTGTTCGACACTCTGTTGTTCGACACTTAGAGATCTTGTTCGACACTCGCATTCTTTGGAGAATTGTCCAAAGTCCGAGACGGTGATAGACAGTCAATCCTTTGGGAGCCAGACTCTCATGGAACTTACTTCGTGGAAGACGTATTCATCGATCTAGAACTCGTTGAATGTTCAATTCGCTAAATCTTCAGTTCATGAAATCTTCAATGAATGGATATTGAGCTTCCTGTCAACTATTGACAATCTGTTTCTCCAAGTTCTACGTCAGTCCAACTATCGTTCGACTCCATTATCTACACAATCTCTAATCGAACAATCACGTTACGATCTCATATTCTACTCATTCCATATCATCATTTAGACGACAATACAACGGTTTGCAGACCAATTGCATTTGTAGCTTCCACGATAATTCCAACTTTCTAATCAATTCACGATATTTTTACCAGCTTCTCTATTCTTGACAATAACACTATTCCCTTTGTATCCGTCGCCCCCACTAATGCGCAGTCTATCGCATTCCAACTCCAAAAAGAAATTCTCCACGCTCAAATATCTTCCAACATCCCCCTCACAGGGCTCTTATATTCCGAAATGAAATCCCAGAACCAACTTCCTAATTTCATCTTCTTCCCGAAACTCCAGCATCCAACCCTCCACTCCCCTTTCCTCCAGTTCTACAGATACCTTCTCCGCCCACACCCGTACACCACGATAAGTGTCCACCAATTTTGTGGAAAAAACAAAAAAAAATATCTCCTTCCAACCTGGACAACCCTGCAATTCTCCACGCTTCGCCGGTCTGCTCCCCCAGACTGCTCCATCATCTAAGCTCTCGTGGCCACCATCCTTGCCTGCTTTTTCTCCACGTTTCTGCCTGTTTTTGCACGGTTGTCAGCAGTTTCCCGTATTTGCCGACCTCCAACCTCCAAAGATCGAATCTGCCGGCTGATTTCTCGCTTCACGCCGCCATATCCGCCTGTTTGTGCCGTGAACTACTGCTGTTGCTGTAGCCGCCCGTTCGCCCCTGAATCCTCGGATTTTCCCTTGCGTTATACGATTAAAGCGAACACGCTTAAGTCCACCCTGATTGATCCGTTGAGTGTCATCTCGCCCGTCGAAAGGTTCTAGCCCACCGACTATACTATCTAATGTCTAACGCTGCAGTCATTGCCGCTGCCACTGCCTCCCAGAGCCCCCACACCATGAGTTCCTCCACCACATCTTCCAACAACAACTCGGTTGTTGGATTGCATTACAAGATCGGAAAGAAGATCGGCGAAGGCTCGTTCGGAGTCCTTTTCGAGGGTAACAACATCATCAACGGCGTAGCTGTTGCCATCAAGTTCGAGCCCAGAAAGACCGAGGCTCCCCAATTGAGAGACGAATACAGAACCTACAAACATTTGCAAGGATGCGACGGAATCCCCAACGCCTACTACTTTGGCCAGGAAGGGTTGCACTCTATCTTGGTTATTGACTTGTTGGGTCCCTCCTTGGAAGACTTGTTTGACTGGTGCGGACGCCGTTTTTCAGTCAAGACGGTAGTCCAAGTGGCCATTCAGATGTTGAACCTTATCGAGGATGTCCATCGCCACGACTTGATCTATAGAGATATTAAGCCCGACAACTTCTTGATTGGACGTCAGGGGTACCCTGATGAGAATAAGGTCCATTTGATTGACTTTGGTATGGCCAAGCAATACAGGGACCCAAGAACCAAGCAACATATTCCTTACCGCGAGAAGAAGTCGTTGAGTGGAACCGCCCGTTACATGTCCATCAACACCCACTTGGGTAGAGAACAGCTGAGAAGAGACGATTTGGAAGCATTGGGTCACGTCTTCTTCTACTTCCTCAGAGGGCAGTTGCCATGGCAGGGTTTGAAGGCCCCTACCAATAAGCAAAAATACGAGAAGATTGGTGACAAGAAGAGATCAACAACCTCTGCTGTATTGTGTGAAGGGTTGCCCAAGCAGTTCGCCGAGTACTTGGACTCTGTGAGATCCTTGCCATTCGAGGCTGAGCCAGCCTACGAGGAGTATCGAATGTTGTTGTTGTCTGTTTTGGATGACCTAGGAACGAGCGCTGATGGCGACTTCGACTGGATGCATCTCAACGGTGGAAAAGGTTGGGACTCCTCCATCAACAAGAAACCCAACTTACATGGCTATGGACATCCAAACCCCCCAAACGAGAGGGAGAGGCGCCACCGTGACCAGCGGAGAAATAGACCTCACCATGCTCAACAAGGAGGCAACATTCCAACTTCTGCAGGTAACAACAACTTGAACAATAGCATTAATCCTTCTGCTCAGCAGCAACAGCAGTTGACTGCAGCACAGTCGCACCAGCAGAAGTTACAGCACTTGATTAACAGACCATTGCCACCTATCAAGCAGGAGCTCCAGCCAAACTCCAACATAAGTGCCAATGCTAACAACGATATGCTTGGCAATCAAGGCATCATGAGAAACTCTCAGTCCAACTACACTACGCCACAGAGAGTCAACCAGTATGAGCAGCAGCAACACGTTGCAGAGGATGAGGAAAAGGGCTTCTGGTCGAAATTGTGTTGTCACTAATTACATTGTTCGCCTGTAATAGCAACTGGTCGAGACTCCTCTCCCTGTGTTTTCGTCTAGTGTTGCTAACTTTATTTCTTGTAAACTCCAAAATTTCTTTGTTACAACTTTAGAAGCCCAGTGCTGGTATGATTTGCCAATTGTCGTTAATAGACAGATGAATGCACATTGCAACTTGGTCATTAGGGAGACTTGTATTGATGATGACATTTCAATCAAAAACTTCATAATCTTGGTTTCGCATCTATTTCTACTATTTTCCATATTCAACTTTCTTCCACTTGAACATGCACGAATATTGAATATGCGTCCAAGTTCGGAGAACAGAGCAAATTCATAGTAGTCGTGTTTTATCTTCACCTTGTACTAGATATACTCTTTCTCATTTTCTAAGGAAGTTTTCCGTTTTCAATCAAAAATATTGGTCCTACAATTTACAACAAGTCTCCTGCACCACTACTACCACTTTCTTCCCCACAAATGTCTCATCAGGGATCTATCCAGACAAACATTAACCAATTTGCCATCATCGGCGATCTGTACGATGCTAAGGAATCGGTCCAAACCCTTACAGACCTCTTTACTTTTTCACTTCTCAACTTCGATGTATCTGCTCCCAGAAACAGCTTTGAAGATACCGAACAGCCGCTTAATGACGACGATGTCTTGCAAATGAAGGCCACATTTCCTTCTCCTGACAAACTCGAACGGAAATTGATCCGTGAAGATACTGCAATTGTAGATTTTGCCTGCGGAACAGGTCTTGTAATGGAGAAGATCGCTGGATACATGCCTCGGGGTAAATACGTCGGAGTAGACATCAGCAAGGCCATGCTTTCCAAATTTGATGCTAAGGGTGAAAACTTGCGTTCTGTGTATCCGGATTTGGAGATTGAGTCTATGTGTGGGGATATCATGGATAACGACTTCGACACCTCCAAATTGGAGAAGTCGGCCGATATTCTTATCTGTTCATTAGCCTTCCACCACCTACATGAGTACAAGAAAGTAGCTCAGAAATTGAAGCTGTTTGTGAAGCCCGGGGGATGGATACTCATTTATGACTTCTATAACGAGGACAATGAGCTTCCCGTTTCTGCAGAATTGGCATTACGTGGAGTCAGTCGTCACGGGTTGAGTATCGAAGAGATGAACGATTGTTTGGCGGAGAGGTGTAGAAATGTGTCTAGTGCACGGGAGTTTAAGGTGAAATTATGGCAGGAGAAACAATTTATTCTCTCACATTGTTCTCTGGCGATCACGGACAATTTAGATAAGTATGAGAGCAGAGGAGATTTGTATTGTGTGGATTGCAGTGTGATATTGGGGGTTGCCCAAGTGGAGTAGAGATCAAGAGAGAACTGGAGATCAGAGTAGATCAAGAGAGAATGAAGCGAACGAGAGAATCAGAGTTTGAGAGATGCGATTGAAATCATGGGCTACTGGTCTCTTTCTCTGAACTGGACATACAATGAGCATGATGAGATATTATCTCAAGTGGGATCTTGTTTATTTGCAATGGGTCCAGACATCATTATTTTCCTCATTGTAGGCTACAATTTCCAGATGAAAGTGAGGAAGAACACTCAATTCATCAAACATGCTCAAATACCTCGACCTCGAACAAATCTCATTTTTCCATTGTGGAAGTTCACATCTCGGAATTTTCCATATCTGTGCATATTTGACCATCGTGATGTTCGTTCAGATATCTGGTGATAAATCCATGCGCACATCCGTGGAATTACTATCCCATTGCCAACTCCAAGTGGAATAAGAACGGAAAATCCAAACTGCTCCAGCCACCCACTTCGCCAAAGATAACGTCTAAATCTACAATCATTCCTTCAATTTCTTTCAACCAACAAATTTTCCATCCCACTAAAGAATGCTTATTGCTCTCATGACTACTCGCTTATCGCGTCTGACACCCGTGCCTCCGATACCATCCCCCCAAATCTAGCCACCCAACACTTCCGTTCCCATCACCAATGGTATCGAGACAAGCACAAAGAAGGTTAAATCAGGAGTATAAATCGGTTGGTGCAAATCCGCCTCCATATATCGTGGCAAAACCCAACGACGAAAATATCTTGGAGTGGCACTACATTATCACCGGCCCTCCAAATACACCTTATGAGAATGGCCAGTACCACGGAATACTTCGGTTTCCCGCAGACTATCCATTCAAGCCCCCTTCGATCTCCATCATCACCCCCAATGGCAGATTTGCCTGCAACACGCGGCTCTGCTTGAGTATGAGCGACTACCATCCAGACACATGGAATCCAGCATGGAGCGTTCTGACCATCTTAACTGGGCTCTTGAGTTTTATGACGGGAGACGAACAGACAACGGGATCGATTCTGTCAAGCGATAGCGTCAAGAGAAAATTGGCCGAGGACTCAAAGAAGTGGAATGTGGCGGAAAATAGCCGGTTTGGCGAGATGTTCGCCGATATCAAGATCCAGAACACCAAGGACATTGCAGTTGCTGAGGCCGAGAAGCAGCAGAAGCAGATGAAGGAGAAGGCAAGGGCCAAGGAGAGTCTGCGGATTGCTGCTGTGGCGGTGGAAACGCTAGATGCCGAGGACCGGGCCAGGCATTTGGAGCAGCGTGAGAAGCCCGCAGATTGGGAGCTTCTGATGACGATGATGGGGATGGTTGTTGCGGCGGTGCTTGCGGTGTATATGTATTTTTGAGGTGAGGTGAGAGATGTAGGTGAAGAGCAATGTGGAAACGACCGACAAGTTAGAGGGTAAGTGAAATTGGGGGGAGGGCATTACAAACGACTAAGTGGTACTAGTCGACTCCTACTGATTTAACCGACTCGTGAATGGCTGGTGAAATGTCCATGGCATGTCTAGTGGGCTCCAACGATTTTGTAGGAGCCAGTAAGTGGAGCCAGGGCAGGGTTGACCAGCTATTGGCACTCAGTTATTGTCACACAAAACAGACCAGATTGGGAACAAGCGACATTGTTGTCATATCAGCCAGGGGGCTGGAAACAAGCAGAATTAGGAAATACATCCATGTGGAATCACATATCAAATCTACGACATCTGCGCATCAAATGTTGAGTACGGGAAAACTCCAATGTTGCGTAGGGGCCCCGCACATCGGCTAACGAGGCGCGGTACAATTGTGGCCCACCGTGAAAAATACCACAAAATCTCCATCCGATCATCAGCCATGTCTGGCAGATACATCCAAAAACGGCATCTAGACCCTCCCATCGCCCGACCCATCTAGCCCATCTCCTCGCCTCTCGTCGTACTTGTCCGTATAATTAGAGGTATTCTTCTCCACATTCGCAGACGCACGTCAATATCGATGTCACATTTCACTCTCCGACGAAACTTGAAGAAACAAAAAATATTTCCACAATCTACCCAATCACATCCTCACGCGATAATCGCCTATTGTTGCCCTCTCACTCCTCCTTCCTGTTCTTTCCCCGTTACCCGTGGTCGTACATCCACCACACTCGAGGCCTGCATTAGCTCAGCGAACCATATAATAAAAATTTATCTTGGCTCGTTTTCTTCTTGACAGCGTCCTGCCCTCACATTTCCACCTGGAGATAAGCGACATTCTGGTGACTCTGCGCTGTTGCATCATCGTACTGCCCCACTTGTCTCGCTTTGGCGGTGTTTTCCCTCGCTGGTAGGTCTATTTATTCCTGTTGAATCAAATCAGCTCAGATCCATTCATACGCCTTCTTTCACGTTGATTACTATCGCCGACATTGCTGCTATCGTCTGATCCCATCGTTTACTCGGCCACGATCAAAGTTTCCAATCGTTACCTCACCTTCCCACACTTTTACTCTTGCATACTTGAATGTCTCATCCATATCGCCAGAAAGTGGCTGCAGCTCCCTACCCGGTTTACGACGTCGAGTCGCCTTCAGACAGCTCGGGCCCCGAGTCCGCAGTGAGCTCTTCTGCTCCGTCTACGGTGGCCAGAGAACCACTCGACCAAACAACCCAAATCTCCAACAGAGTACCTTCCAATGTGATCTCCAGTCCTAGATTCCACGGAAGAGCCGGCCCCGGCCAGCCGCCCTACATGAGCAACCAGACGCTGCCCAACTATGCCATTAGCATTGCGTCTCCGCCTTCCAATCCGCTCTCTCCGCTGTCGTCGCTCACCAATTTGAACTTAAATCACGCAAATCCTCTGCCCATGCCGATGCCGGCAATCTTGTACTCGAAGTCGGAAAGCAACTTGCCGAGCGGTTTGGGCCAGAAATATGGCCACACGCGCTCGGTTTCCTCTACTCTGTCGTTCTTCCATGACCGCGACAATGCTTCACTCATAGATTTCAACCAGAGCGTGATCCACCAGTACTTGGGCAACAATCTGTCCAACTTGATGCCTCGCATGAAGACGATCGAGATGTACCGAAAGAATGCCAAGAGATCCACCGATCCCGCCGTGTTGTTCCAGTATGCCCAGTACATGTTGCAAACCGCATTGATGCTTGAGTCGTCCACTCCAGCTGGGTCGGGATCGTCCACGCCGCAACCGCAGCCATCTAAATCTCTGTCGTTTCTCGAGGTGGACAAAGCCCACCGCAAGACGAAGCTGTCCAACTCCAACTCCATCACTCTGGAGACAAACATGTCGGATCCACAGTTGAAGCGCTCACTTCTCAAAGAGGCACACCATTACCTCAAACGGCTCTCCGATAAGGGATACGTGGACGCTCAGTACTTGCTTGGAGACGCCTATGCATCGGGGGCGTTTGGCAAGGTCGATAACAAGGAGGCATTTTCGCTCTTCCTTCTGGCCGCCAAACACGGCCACACTGAGTGTGCATTCCGCACTGCCCATTGCTACGAAGAAGGTTTGGGTACGGGCCGTGATGCTAGGAAAGGAGTGGAATTCCTTAAACTGGCAGCATCGAAGAATCATCCGGCTGCTATGTACAAACTCGGTATGTATTCCTTCTACTCGCGCATGGGGTTGCCAGACAACGTGGCCACCAAGAAAATGGGTATCAAGTGGTTGGAGCGGGCGCTGAATGTTGCCACCGAGTTGACGGCCGCTGCTCCCTACGAATTGGGTCGCATCTATCAAGAAGGCTTTTTGGACATCTTGTTAAAAGATGAGAAGTACGCATTGGAACTTTATGCACAGGCCGCTGCCTTGGGTCATGTCGAGTCAGCTGCCATTTTGGGCCGTTGCTACGAGGTCGGTGACATTGTGGCCCAGGAAGCAATCTTGTCCATACACTACTATACAATGGCTGCATTGGGCGGTCATCCGGAATCGATGCTTGCCATGTGCGCGTGGTACTTGGTGGGATCGGAACCTAATTTGCCAAAGGACGACCAGGAAGCGTTCGAATGGGCAAAGAGAGCCGCCATGAGTGGGTTGCCCAAAGCCGAGTTTACAGTGGCCAATTTCTACGATAAAGGCATTGGATGTATCAAAAACACCGCTGAGGCTCAAGAATGGTATAAAAAAGCTGCCGAAAATGGCGAGGAAAAGGCGTTAGCCAGGCTCACCAATAGAGAGGTGGCGGCGCAATTATCCTCACTGGTGAAAAAGAAATCGAAATCTCTGTCGAAGACCCCCTCTTCGACGGGTAATGGTGCTGCTCAGGAAAAGGAATGTGTCATCATGTAATGCCCATTTGCAGTGACATTTAGCAATTTCAATTCTTTGCTTGCTGTGCTTTATTGTTCTCGAAGGAATGCTCCGGTATCGGACAGGAATCTCGCCCTACCGCGTTTGAAAATTCCCCGACAGCAAGCCTTATTGACTTTGATTACACAGGTCCAACATGATGTGTTGTGACGCAGTTGATGCGATTGAACCAAAATCCACCGACAAATCGGGAAGGTCATGCAGGTACAAGCACGTCATGCAGGTACAAACACGTCAACTCCGCAAACCGTTATTCTATGCAGCAAGTTGCTTGCAGCCACACTGCCACCATTTTTCAGCAACGGGGGAAAAGTCCCCATTATTAATAGCGTCAATCTCCCATAGTAAATGCATTTTTTATATATCCAATCCATTGATTTCAGCAATGTCTTACAACGACAACTCTTACAACAGAAACGACTCCTACGAGGACGACAACAGCAGATCCACCTTTGGCAAGGTCGGTGATAAGATCAAGAGTGCCTTTGGCAAAGACAATGACGACGACAACTCGTACGGTTCTTCCGGCAGAGGTAGTGATAACTATGGCTCCTCTGGAAGGGGTGGAGACTCTTACGGTTCCTCCAACACCGATTCGTATGGTTCCTCCAACACCGACTCGTATGGTTCTTCCAACAAGGGCTCGTATGGTTCCTCCAACACCGATTCGTATGGTTCTTCCAACACCGATTCGTATGGTTCTTCCAACAAGGGCTCTTACGGTTCCTCCAACACCGACTCCTATGGTTCTTCCAACACCGACTCCTATGGTTCTTCCAACACCGACTCCTATGGTTCTTCCGGAAGAGGTGGAGGTTCGTTTGGATCGTCCAATGATGATTATGGATCTTCGCGCAGAGGCGACAACTCTTATGGCTCTTCTGGAAGAGGTAACAACGACTACTAGTCAGCACATCTAGCTCGTAGTACGACCAGTCAAAAATCTAAGAATGCACGTATATTATTTCTTTCAAAGAATTATTGTAGATCATTATTCCTTTATTATTCCACTTCAAGTTTGTGATCATGTAATCCCAAAGACGTCTGAGTGTTTTCATGCTTGACCTTTGTGCTTGCCAGTTTGTTTAGTAGGGGAAATTTCAATAGCTGATTCAGGCTTGATGTTAGCTTCGTTTCTGTGAGTGGTCGTGGTAGAGGACTCATATTCAAGTTCCTCAATTTTTGTGTCATGGGCGGAGAATAAGTCGGATTGAGATCCAACGAGTCGAGTAAGGACTTGTCCATTACCCGGTTTCCAAGTGGAGAGTCATCTTCCATATCACTCTTTGGGATCATCGTGGAATCATCTATGCTGGTGTCAGCGTCTCCTAGCGAAATTGCCGATGTGCTTTCGCTTGCATTTTCCCTCACAAGTTTCTTGAATGACCTCGTTGATCGCAATGGAGAGGTCGATGTGCGTTTCTCGCCTGGTTTTGCTGAGAGACTGGGTATTGGGTCCGATAAACTGGTCACTCTACCATCTCTTTGCTCCTGGTAAAGCTTGGATTGCATGAACAGAGCAGTTCTTTCCTCCACTGCAGCATCATAGTTGGAATTGTTCATATCCTCAAGAATTTGATTCACTTGCTCTAAAGCAAAATGGACGTCGTTAGCAATAGAAGACCAATCACCTGCTCTAGAACCTTTGGCGCAAGCCATAATTAATTTGCTCAATCCCTGAGGAAGGTAGTTGAACTCGTCTAACTCTCCAATCAAGTAATCAAGAAGAATAGACGAATTAACCAAGATGTCTTTCTGCAAGCTGTCCTTGACCCCTTCCATCATATTCTGGTATATCTCTGTGTAATTGGGTGACCATCCTTCCATTTCTTCAAGCTTTCTAAGAGTGAATTCCATCGAACGACCGAACAAATGATCGATCTCACTTGGGGTATCGTAAAGTCGTTCCAAGTTGACAATCTGTTCGCTGATCTTGTCGCGTAGAAAGTCTGCTTGTATGAGCAACAGTTGCACTAGCTCAGAATGACTTCGATTCTGATTCCTATCAAATTGTTGCATGAAGAAATTAAGATGATTATGCTGTATGAGTAAAAGCTTCCTCTTTGCTAGCAGAAAGTATTTTTTCCACTTTTCGTGGCTCTGTTTGCCAATCGCCGTCCTCAACGACTGGATGCTAGACATTAATGCGTCGATGCATTTGGTTGATGTAGCGACATGGCGCTCAACTGCTGCCTGGACCACTTTTGACTCGCGAGTCCGAAGCTCTTCGATCTCCTGTTTCTGCTCAGTAATCATCTTCAAGTACGAACCCACATGTCTGTCCATGTTCGTTCGGTTCCGAATAAGCTTTGTCTTGATTTCCTTTGCACGGTCAGCGTACTTGAGTGTGTTGAGGGTCTCGTCGTAATGCAGCGACAGAGGTGAGATGCACACGATCATGACGGTCTTGCAATTTCCTCCCAAGGAAAACTTTAGTAGTCTCGTCAACTTCAGATTTCTATACGGAACGTGATTCTTCCGTCGTGGGTCACAGAGGGCGTTGATGCAATTTCCAAGTGCGAGAAGCGATTTATTAATGTTGGCGCCTTCATTAAGCCGGGCGCCGCGGTTCTTGGTCGCTGCTGCTCGCTCACTTCCAGCCAAGTCTATTATGGAAAGTGTGGCAAAGTTGTGTTCTTCGTTGAGACTGGCGGTGCGGTCTCGCAGAGCCACGTTGATCTGGAGAACGGCATGAGAACGTGACGAAGCAGCATTTGCTTCTGTGGGTGAAGATGTTCGGTTCTGGTTACCCACCATAATCAATTCCATGACCTCCTCCACACACAGCGGTTTCTGCGACAGAAGATGGGTGACGGTGATTCTGTTTTTCGCGTCCTCTCGAAGGATAAGCTTCTTGTGGGGCGTTTCTGGACAAAGAAGATCTCGGATGGTTTCGTTGTAGATCTCGAGAAACAGAATTGATACATCCACGATCTTGGTGTCTCTAAGCAACTCTATTCGCTCGTAGAGCTCCTTCATGGTGAGAAAGATCACCCCTGGATCGTCAGGAGTACCCAGTATAGTGTGGGTCTTACCGCATCCAGTTGCTCCATAAGCAAATACCGTACTGTTGAAGCCGTCCAAGATGCTGTCTAGAAGCGGCTTGGTGGTATTCTCATACACGTCTACCTGCGACGCATCCTCATCAAACAACCGATCGAACACGAACTTGTAGTCTCTGATTCTGGAGTTTGCATTGGGAAAGACATTTTTGTGAATGGCGTTGAGCAGACTCGTTTCCGCCAGGTCAAACACAAGCATTCGGTCATCAACAACGTTGACGATCTTGCGAATACCGTTTGGGAGGGTGAATCTGGGTGGATTTTGTTCTCCAGACACCAGTAGCAGCGCATCTCCAAAGAGCGTGGTAGACTGGGGCTGAATGAGATTATTATATTCAGCAGTCGTGAATGGACGTACCCGTACCGCCACACTGATGGACGATTGGCGGACTGTGTCCGAAGACATGGGTAATTTTTGGTTTTTTTGGATATAAGATTGTAGATGTCAACAGTGGGAGTGCGTGTAGGATGTGGAGCTTGAGATGGAGTATGGGAGATTGAGCGAGTTGGGAAATCAAGGAGTTGGGACTTTTGGGAATTTAAAGAATATATGGAATTGTTGTTTTGAAGATGGAAACAAATGCGTGGTTTATCTGTGATGTTGGTTAATGTCTTGTTTATTTTTTCTTTTGGTAGTCACTACTTAGGTTCTGAGAATTCACGCTTTGGGTGCGAAACGGCTACTGTTAACCCAATAGTAGATAATGTGAGGTGTGAAGAGCAAAAAGAAAATCTGTGATCAGGGCAGAAAAATAGAAAACGTGAAAATTGATACATTTCAAGTGAAAAGGATGTAGATATCGACCATCTATTGATATCCTTAGTATCCATATCTCACCAGGAGTCTAATTCTAGTCAGTTAGATCTGCTCTCATTTAGTTAGGTCTGCTCTCATTCAGATAGAACTGCTCTCATTCAGATAGATCTGCTCTCATTCAGTTAAATCCATTCTCCATCCCATTACAATCTACACCTATTCAGGTACCTCGTCGCTACCAAATCCAGTCCATTCTAGCATGTATTAGAGTATCTACTGCAGGTTGTCAGCTCCACTGTTGCCACTGGCCCCAGATCCACCGGCTCCAGCTCCACCGGCTCCTCCCATAAATTGCTGAGCCATGTTACGAAGCATAGGGTTGTTCATCAACCCCTCCAATCCACCTTCTCCTCCCATGCTCTGAGCCATACGAGCAATCTCCGGGTTATTCATCAACCCCTGCAACGCACCTGGGTTAGACATCAAGTTCTGTGCAGCCTGCATCACTTGTGGGTTGCTCATCATATCAGCCAACGATGGCATGCCTCCGCCGCCGCCAAACATCGACGAAAAGTCTGGCAAACCTCCAGCACCGGCACCAGCACCTGCGCTGGCACTGCTGTCAACGTCGCGCGTGGTGGTCTCCTCCTCTGCGTCCACAGAGCTTCCCAATTCCGCCTCGGCTCTCTTCTTAGCAGTCTCGTAGCCTGACTTCATGGCATCCGATGGGGTGACACCCTCGGCACTCATACCCTTCTCGTAGGCCTTCATGGCTGCAACGCTGTTGCCCAAGTTGTACTGCGCCAATCCCAATCTCGAATAGGCCTTGGTGAACGATGGATCCAACTCAATAGCTTTCTCAGCATCCTCCACTGCCTTCTCGAGCTGGTTGGCCGACGTGTAGGCAGCAGCTCTGTTGGAATAGTACACTACGTTGTATGGGTTCAAAGCAATGGCCTCGGTGTACTTGGAAATAGCAATGTCGTACTCCTTGGCTCCAATAGCCCTGTTACCTTCTGCCTTCAAGCCCTCAGCCTTAGCCTTGTCGGCGTCGGTGACTGCCTTTTTCGATTCAGGAACATCTCCAGAAACTGCAGCACTGGCAATTTCAAGCAACGATTTCCCTCCAAAGGCGCCTGAGGCACTGGCGGCCTCCTCCTTGTCCACTCCAAAAGCGTCAGCAATGCATTCCACAGCAACGTCAATGGACTCGACGTTTTCCTCGGAAATAACTTTTTCCGAGATACTGGTGTTCAAGAAATCGATGATGGCCAACGCCAATTTTTTGCGGTTGTCACTCATTTGGGGCTGGAGGTGGAGATGGTGATTTCTGGCCGATTTGGTGTCAAACATGTTGATCTGGCGAGAGGCACGGGTGTTCTGGAAGGTTCCCAGTAGTCAGGTTATGGGGAAGGTATCATTGATAGAATCGAAAAGTTGCGGCCGAAAGAATAGAAAAGTTGCAGCCGAGACTGAGGATATGGAGATTACAAGACATCGATTTCTATTCCGAGCGAAGAATTTTCAATTTAAGTGCGCCTTGTGTGATATGTTTCCCTGTAAACCTGAGTACTGGAGGCGCAATAACTCATTTAAACTTTCATTTCATTTTAATGAAGCCATTTGAACCATCATTTACTATAATGAATTCACTACAATTTCATTTCCCTTAAGCATATCACATTATAATTCTAGTACATCGTTTCAGTTAATCATATCTCTTTAATCAAATCTCTCTAATCCAATCTTTTGTAATAGATTGTACACCAATCAGTGTTTTTGTTGTAATGTTCCATTCACAGGAGTACTTCTTTGGTTGTTGGGTATCCCCATGGTCCCCCATGGTCCCCCATGGTCCCCCATGGTCCCCCAAATGGTCCCCCATGGTCCCCCATGGTCCCCCAAATGGTCCCCCATGGTCCCCCATGGTCCCCCATGGTCCCCCATGGTCCCCCAAATGGTCCCCCAATGGATCCTCATTGGATCCCAACAACTGTTATTATTCTGTTTTCTTCCTCCGCCCGTAGTCCGTAATACTGTCTTTCCCTCCGTCTACTTAAAGGGCCCCGTTTCCATACTTTAATAGTAAAAACTACGATCTTTGGTCACGAGCCTACTAGTCAAAGTATTACATCTTTAATCAAATCTCTTTAATCAAATCTCTTTAATCAAATCTCTTTAATCAAATCTCTTTAATCATTTCTCTTTAATCATTTCTCTTTAATCATTTCTCTTTAATCATTTCTCTTTAATCATTTCTCTTTAATCATTTCTCTTTAATCATTTCTCTTTAATCATTTCTCTTTAATCATTTCTCCTTAATCATTACCTGCAACTTCACTCTTGGTTCCCTCTACAACACTTGGCTCACCGCCTTCTTCTCCACTCTCGTACTCATCCTCCTCTTGAGAAGAGTATGATTCGTCATCACTACTCAGTTCATCTTCTCTCAGTTCAACTTCATCGGCTCCATCTCTATCATGACCTTTAGCTGCAAACGAAATTGAACTCTCATCGTTGGGCGTCTGCACCCCAGACTTGTCATCTGCATTCTTTCTCTGTTCAGTATTTTGTTTGATAGTTGTGATTATCGACTTGGAGTACGCAAGTTCAGAATAGATTGCTGCAACAGCATTGAGTACACCGGTTTCGTTCTGCATCGCCAGAGCAAATGCTTGGGCCCTGCGAAGATACCTCGGATTCGTCGTGATGGAGTTTATTGCCTTGGCGAGCGACTTGGCGTTGAGATTCTTCAATGCAATGCCCGCTCCAAGTTCTTCGACACGGGAAGCATAGAAAAATTGGTCACCAAAGAATGGCTTGATTATTGTGGGGAGCCCAGCGCGAATTGTGGCTCCCGTGGTTCCTGAACCTCCATGGTGAACAGCCGCATCGATCTGGTTGAAGAGCCAATCGTGAGGAACATTCCCAGAGTTGTAAATTTGAGCAGGAAATTTGATCTCCTCTTCTTCGGTGGGACGGTTCAATCTATCTGACCATCCCTTATTTAAAATGCATTTCACTCCCAGCTCAACAACCGCTTCGACCACAGCCTTGGTGAGCTTTTTAACATCCTTCACAACAATTGATCCAAAACCAATGTACACAATTTTTTCATTATTTGCTCTGGCAGTCTCGATGAATTCAACTAGAGCTTTTGGAGGCTCGTAGTCCTCGGAACCTTCGTTCAAAAACCAGTATCCAGTCACCTTTATCCAGTCGGGGAAATCAACAGCAGGTGGAAATATGGAAGGGGAAATATTGTATAAGAAAGGGATTCGTGATTGTTGGAGCTTAACCAAATTCGTTCGAGAAAGCCCGAGTGTTTCCACTCGCCACCGATTCACTTGGCTGGAGATACCCTTCCAAAAGATATTCTCAAACATCACATGAGTCAATAGGTTGTACGAACCTCCTCTTTTGCCATCAGGGACAATAAAAGCATGCGGGTACGCTCTTGTCCTTGTCCATGGCATAGTGAACGCTCTCATGTAGGGAATTCCGAGTGCCTCGGCAATATGTATGCCTCCCATGGCAGATGGACTTTCAATAAGAATATCCGTTCCCTCACAGGCTTTCCAACTCGAGTCTAGTAATTCAGTGATCCATCCTCTGAACTTTGCGCTGGCTTCCCTAAGAAAGCTCACTGACATAGATCCATGGGTCACCATTAGGGCCATCAACTCTGCTGGGTTTCCAGCTACTTCTTTAAATTGAAGACCGTGCTTAAGAATCCAATCCTTGAATCCCAAATGAGTAGCTATGGTGACATTATGGCCCTCCGCCAAAAGCCCTTTGCCCAATGCAATGTAAGGCTGCACGTCTCCCCGAGAACCAATGGTCAAAAGAGTGATATTGTAAGAAATTGTAGGCACTACTTCTTTGAACTCGAAAGGACTGTCTTCAAGAACAATTGGGAAGTCAATTCCTGAAGCTGCCCCTACCTTGTCCTCTAAGAGACGGAGTCTAGCTGCCCTGATCTTCTTCTTTGCGAGTTCGATAGCATCCTCTTTCAGTTTTTCACTTTTCTCCAGTATGAGGGCCGTATCGTCATCTTGGGATAAATTGGTCACACTTTCTAGGGTGCTTTGTGGTCGCTCAATGCCAAATTTTTCCATTTTCTGCCACACCATGTTGAAAGCGTCATCTCTGGTCTTCCGAGTTGCAAATTCCAATATTAGGTCGTCCCTGCCCTGCGTAATCACTTTGATCCCAAACGTCAAGCTCTTGCTCTTGAGGCACGAATCAATGTCCTTAATGGGTATGATCATCTGGGTGGACACCCCAGGAAATAAACTTCTGAAGCAAAGTCTGTCGTTTCCAAGATACAATTTCCCATAAACAGGCAAAGAGCGTCTCAAATACGCATAGTATGACGCCACTAGGAAGGTATCTTGTGTCAACGAAAAATTCTTTTGATAATTAGCCACTGCATTTTGTCTTTCGTACTCATCGGCAACAAAGTATGGATCTTCGAGTCCGATATTTTCATAGTGCTGTGGGTCAGTAGACCAGATTCCTCCCATTGTGGAAACAGCCTGGACACTCAGCTTGATTGACTTAAGCTTGCTCTTCTTGATCCGGATTCCGGAGACAATACTAAAGCTCGAGTCTGTCGGATACAATTCACGACTTTGAGCATCAATGTCAAGAGTGGCCTCACTGTCAAGAGATATTATCGAGCTTTTTCGTCTGTTTCTTTTCCTGAGTTTCGCTTGATGTTTTCTCTTGATATCTTCGAGTATTGGTGAATTTGCGAGTTTCCTAGCAACTTCATCGCATCTTCGCTGTTTTGCAACCACATGCAACTTTAAGTTCTTAAGTGTTTGAACAGAAAATGGTTTTGGAAGCTGCAAGGAAACAACTTCTTCCCAATTCTCGAAAATCGCATTCAATTTTTCATCCGAGAGTTTTGAATCCATCGACCCCCAAATATCTACTGGAGGAGATAAGTAATCACTTACTGGAAACCTCGGTCGAATGATGCTCAAGAGTCTAGCCATTGTCTTCCTTTTCTCAATAGGTACATCAGCGTCAGTGGTGAATTCATCGCTTTGCCGTTCAAGGTTTCTGATCTGCATGATTTGGTCATTAGCTATAGCGATTTTATCAGCTAAAGTTCTTCCTGGGGAAATGTCAGGCTGAAGCGTAGAAATAATCGAGCTGCGACTTTTCGAATTCACTGATTTAGAATCAGAATCTAACATCTTCTTTGCCTTGAGGCGAATTCTGGAGTTAAGGGAAAGTTCCAGGTCACTGCCAAGGTTAACTTCAACCCTCAGATTCATTAGCTTTTCGAATTCAACCCCTCCAGAGAAGAAAAGAAGATTTACGTATTCATTAGGAGCCAGTTGTGATTCCGATGAGTTTGACTTCCTCTTGATTTTATCGAGTTTAGAAGGCGCTTGCTTGAGTCGAGAAGCATACTTGAAGGTGAATGCGACTGGCGTATCGTTGTCATAGTCATCCTCATCCAATTCGCCAGTGAGGATGTAATTCTTCTTAAAGTCCAATATCTCTTTCATAGGAATCTTGAAAATAACCTCTCGATTAGAATTAGAGTTATGCAATTCAAAAATTACCTTTGTGATTCCGTTGTACCAGTGCCGAGCAGAGTAGATATTTCCCGTGTGAAACCGGTACGTTTTCTCTTTGCAAACTATCTTGAACCATACTCCAGACTGGACATCCTCATTGGCCAATGTTTCTTCAGTCATATCGGATGTGTCTGAACTTAACTGGGAAAGCAGAGTGTCAGAATTAGATGTAGACAAGTGCAGCAGCGACGGAGGCAGATCAACGTTGGGAGCTAAAGATGAAGGGTTCTCGATTTCACAGTAGATTGCCTCGTTCAAGTCTATCACCTTCACAGGGAAATATTGTTCAGTCGGAGATGTGTAAATACATAATGACTGTGGCTTGAGGACTCCCCAAAACCGGTGAGTGTAAACAGATGTAAAGTAGGAGTCTCCATAGTGGGCCAATTTGTGACCCAAAGCACCAGAATAAAGTGTCAAATCCGGATTGTTGGGCTCTACATCTGGAGCTTCAGTGGGAAGTATGCTGTAGAAGCAGAGCGCATCTCGGGTAACATGGACATGGCCCTGGAGAAGTACGTCTTTGATGAGCCACGCAGAATACCGAGCATAGTAGTAATCGTCGTCAGACAACTGAAATGCATCCTGGAGCTTTTCGCCTGTGAGGTACTTGAGAAACTCACGATTAATTTCATCTTCTTCTTCATCTTGGACTCCTATGTACTTGATGATATCTCTGTCACCCAGATGCATAAGGTTCATGTTCTTCATGAAGGAGTTCTGCAACACGGTACGTTCGTTCTGTGGAGCAACGAAGAATGTCTCGGGCTCCAACATCTCTGCAAACGTCTTTATGGGATCTTCTGGGGATTGTGAACTGCTAGTGGAATCTGTCGTTCGCATATCAGCGACAGAGCTTTCGCTCATTAATCGGTGGCTTCTACGATTCGGAGTTCTCTCCACATCGCTGCTATTCTTGATAATGTCGTCAGCGAGGTGGTTCTCAGTCGGCGGTGTTATTTGCTGTGAAACGATGGGCTCAGTGCCCTCCAGCTCGTCATCCGAGCCGCTTTCATCGAGTGCGTAGCCCGTGAGTTTAGGCCCATTGCTAATATCGTCCGAGGGTTTTCCAAGCTTTTCATGGAACAAATTCTTGAAGCCGAACAACGAGTCGACGTTTGTATATGCCACCGCAGTCGTCAACATGCCCAAGAAGCTATTCAGAATATTTTCTTCTCCCAATGCAACTGCAACATCGGAATCGTCGCCAATGGGCGCTGACTCACTCGATGCCTTGTGTTTCCTTACTCCATCAGTGATTGAATGGTCATCACTGTCGAGCCTTGCCTCTTGAGGTAGATCAGTGCCTTTTAGGTAGCCCAATGGGCATTGTAATGGTGGAATGACAGCCAGGGTGATCTTCCGATAGAAAGGAAGGTTGTTGAGCAAGTATTCGTGTTTGTCATCAATGCCCAACTTGTGCACTACTCCTCTGTCTTTCACCAAACTTTTTTTTGTCAATTCGCCAGAAATGTCTCCTGCCATGATATGCACCGAATATTTTGTCAGTAGAATGTGGGGTACGTAATGTGCGTCTCGGTAACTGACTCAATTCGTGTTCAAATGCCTGACAATATATACTGGAGAATTGTGAAGTGGTAACGGTCCGATCCTAGAACTTGGCAGTAGTTCATACTAAATCATAATTATCGTGACTTATACCAAGATGCATGTGAAGTGGAGTAGGATACAATAGCCCAGTGCAGGCATGGCCTTGAATTTCTGCATTCAGTTATGGTTAGAAGCATATTGGTTCAGGAACAAGGCAACACCGATATGGAGCCGAAGATCTAGACGTGGGACGAGCATTTGATAAGGGGCAATGTTGCGCGTGGCGGAAGATTCGGAAGGGTGTTTATGTGTGTGTGTTTGGGTTTTTGGGGAGGGGGGATGGTCATTTGTGGATTTTTGTTGCTGCGAATTGCGGAGTTTTGATGCGCGAAGTGTTCTTTGATGCGACAATCGTAGTGTGAGCATAGGCATTATCGATTGCCATCATCTCCTTCTCCAGTGACTTTTTCTTCCCTGCCTGTGGTTTAAGTATTCACTAACATCGGCATGGTTGAGTTGTTCATCCATTTTGTCAATTTCTATTGCGGATCCCTTCGTCCCTCTTCTCTCTTTCTAATTTGCTTCTTGACCTCTATTTCGTCTCCCATGTATATTCTATGAACTATCCCCAAACTCGCCACTCTTCAATAACTTGTTTAACTTGCTTCCAGGGTCCGCGTAGAGCGTAGAAAACTTGCCTTCCTCTAGTATGTGGCCAGCACCGTCAAATACAATGATCCTCTCGCTGTTCTTGATCGTAGAGAGTCGGTGAGCAATAGAGATGATGGTAATCTGGCTCACACGGGAGAGTTCCGTCAAGTTCCGACTAACAGTTTCCTCCAGTCTGGAGTCGAGCGCCGAGGTGGCCTCATCAAGTATAAGCAATTTGGGTTTCTTGATAAGCGTTCTCGCCAAAGAGATTCTCTGTCTCTGACCACCGCTCAACTGAGCACTACCGCTGGATGTGGGTCCGATCACCGTGTCGAGTTGGTTGGGAAATGCAGAAATGAACCCTTGTGAGTTGCTGATGCGCATGGCATAGTCAATGTCTTCTTGCGTGCTGTTAGGTGCGCCGAAGGTGATGTTGTCTCTAATGGTTCCGCTGAAAAGAAGCGGCTCCTGCTGGACATATCCGATGTTGGATCGGTAGAAGTTGAGGTTAAGATCCTTGATGTTGTGGTTGTTGACAGTGACCACGCCAGAAGTAGGATCGTAGAACCTGAGAAGAAGTTGAGAGACGGTCGACTTTCCTGATCCGCTGGGTCCAACGAGACAAACATTCTCGCCTTTCTTTATTGTGAGATTAAGGTTCTGGAAAATCGGGGTGTCGGGGCGTGACGGATACGTGAACCAGACGTTCTTGAATTCAACGTCGCCATGCAAAACACTCACTTTCTTTCCCAATGACGTTGTGATACGAGGTTGCAGATCGATCAACTCGAAAATCCGCTCCGCTGCTCCAATTCCCTTCATCAATTCTGTGTAAAAATTTCCAAGTCCAAACACAGAGCTTCCCGTGTACACTGCGTACATCATGAAACTCGAAAGATCTCCAATAGTAATCTCTCCGCCAGTGATTAGTCGAGATCCAACAATTAAGAGACCAATGAGCGTGATGTTGCCCAAGAACCCATTGATACTATAATAGACACCACTCAATTTTCCTTCTAGCATGGACTTGGAAAATATCTCCTTCACTTCATGGTTGTACTCGTGCACCACTGCCCTTTGCTGCGCGAAGCTCTGAATCGTCTTTAGACCGTTGAATTTCTCCTCCAGAACCTTTGTCATGGCCCCCAAGCTATCCTGAATTGTACGCGAGAGCCTCTTAATCCTACGCCCATACACCGTAGACATGAGGATAAGTGGAGGAAATATAAGACTCATGCAAAGGGTCAACTTCCATGACACCCAGCACATCATCAGGAGCCCCACGCATCCAGAAATAAGAGCTCGTGCTCCATCACTGATGTTACCACTCAAAGACTTGCTGATGATCTGGGTGTCGCTGGAAAGACGAGAGATCAAATCACCAGTCTTCATTCCATTTAACGTCGGACCAACATCGAAGAAATACGAGTCCTGGCAGAGAATCTTGGCGAACAATCTCGATCTCAACCGCGCAACCAACTTCTCTCCAACAGTACGCAAAAGATATATCCGGCCGAAATTGGCAGAACTGCCCAACACGAAAATTATGGTTAACCCTCCGTAGAATTGGGCAGCAGGAACGCCCATGATCATCTGAGGCTTGTCCTCCTTTAGAGTTTTGTCGTCATCGTCCTCTTCTTCTCGAGTGGTGTCGATGATCTTGCCAATGAAAAATGGTAATGACATGGTGACAGTGGAAGTTCCTATTAGGCATAGAAGGGCTGCAGCCAAGTTGCCGTATTCGGGCTTGGCCAAACGTAAAAGCCGCATGATGTCCGATCTTAGGGTACGTGGCTTTGTAAGCACAGGGTCACCATTATCGCCAATTGGCTCGTTTCTGGATTCTGATTGAGAGTAGAATCGATAGAATGTAGGTGTAACCGTTGCGTGGGCAGTAACCCGTACAGTTCCCGAAGAGAAAGCGGTGGTGGACCATCGGGGATATAATGTAGTTACAGGAGCCCGTATCAGTCTAGACCAGAGGGGTATCTGGCGCAATGCCGAAGTTCGCCCGATCATGATGAAAAAGGTGTCGTAGTTGGGCTCGGTTGTCAACTTGGGCTGTCTGCAGGCGGGTCGATATTTGGTGTTGGGTGCAAATGTTGAATGGGGGGCATTTTGGGGGAAATCAAACAAGAGTTTGGGGGAGTGAGTTAATGAAGCATGGAGGAGGTGGATATTGATGGGTCCTAGTATGTTAGGAGGTTTGAGGCGAGAATTTGTGGTGGTTGTAGAATAATGAGAAGCCACAAATGGCATAAAGTACCACAAATAGTGAGAAGCGACGAAATGTAGTGCGAGGAAGAGATGCAACAACTGGAAAGCTGCATTGTATAGAATGATTGTCGGGGGAAAATACAACTGCAGAAAGCACTGTAATCCGAATGTAGAGCATGAGCGTGAACGATCAATTCATCATCTCCGTCGTTTCACCTCTATCTCTCACTTTGCACAAATCCTTCATTCCAAAATTGGCCACTAGCGCATATCAGCTCTCAAACGAATTCCATTTGTATGAAGCAATGCCTCCAACTGGCCGTCACTCACATTACAGCCTCGAACATCTACTTCCACTTCTTCCACACCCTCGAAAATATTGACGTCTACCACGAACAAATGCCTGTTGTGAGCCAAATTCAACACTTTCAAACGTGGTAGTTCTGCAGCAAGCTTGAAGCTCTCGTCATAAGGTCCACCCACACACTCTAGCAAATTATACGAGAGATCGAGCACCTCTAGTGTCTCTGGGAGTTTTCTAACGGCATTCGCCCTGAAATGGCAGAGCAAATTCTTTGAAAGGGAAAGCACTCGTAGATGGGGTGGCCACTTGAAGTACTTTTCCATCAATGGCTCGTGGCCAACCAAAAGGTCCAGTCGCAATTTATTATCTTCAAGTGAGAGTTCCTGCAACCCTGTGAATGCCCCAAATACCTTGCCCCACTTATGTGGAAGAAGATCGCCTATATCTGTAGAGTTCAAGCTGATGGACTGGAAATTCGCTGAGGAATGTCTCGTGAGCTCAACGAGAGTGCTCAATACCAGTGCAGGCATCAGAGTTGGAGTTTCTGTGGTGATGCATTGGCCGTCGATCTCAAGCGTTAGAATTTGCACCTTTGAGAGGTACTTTACAGCCCATTCCGACAGGAGGATGTCTCGTAGATCCGCCAAATTCTGCTGGAAATTGATGTAGTCTCTGGCATCGCGAACAAACACCATTTTGAGATGGTTGGGGATATTGGCAAGAACTTGGGAATCGCTACAAAGTTCCAAGTACTCGCTAGGTGTCACACTAACACTATGTTGCTTGGGAGCTTGTCTCCCGGCTCCTAGAAAAGTTAGGCCCAGATAAAGTCTCGCATATAGAAGATTGATAGCTCTTTGCGCGTTGGCATTGGGGAGATATGATTTTAGTAGAATTATCAAGGACTTTGATTCCGACGGCTCGAGACATTCAAGCACCTGCAACACAACTTCTTGCGGTAGCAATGTGAACAGCATTGGAAAGAGATGCAGAAGTTGAAATGTGCTGTGCAGGCGATAAGATAAGGTGAGTAGTAGGAGAAGTAGAAGGTAGAAATTTGAAAGTTGGAAGATTGAGGAGAACAACAAGAAAGAATAGGGCGTGGCAAGAAGAAGTAATATGGATCTTGCAAGCTTTCAAGAGCGTTCAAGGTGGTGGTAGCGAATGAGAAGATCGCGGAATGTCGATCTAAAATTCCTAGTAGTATATAGGTTCCTAGTACAATATAGGTACCTAGAACAATCTAGGTTCCTAATACAATCTAGGTATCTCGCAAGTTTATATTAAATAGGGGCTCAGTCTTAATTAACCTCGTACCACACAGAATAGAGGAGTTCGTTTCATCACCCTAACTTTGCAGAACATACTACCTCAATACCACTTTTCCCCACTCAACTACAACTAGTCTATTCCATCCTAATATAGCATTGCTAGATCCAATATCCAATCCCCATCCTCTATTCCTTACCGTACTCTCGGTCCAACTTCATGTTGAACTGTCTGTTCTTCTCCGTGATAAAGTCTCCGCCAGACTCTTGGGTCTTTCTTTTCTTGAGTCGTCTCTCACTGGCCTCTGCAAGAGAGTTGGCCAACTCGTCCACATCAGCTCGATCCAGATTCACATTGAGTAGCAGCTGCCCCCTTTCCATCGCTCGCTTATACTTTTCTTTATCGATTTTCTTTCGTGACATCTCTTTTAGGTAGGTTGCGTGGGCCAAATCGAAATGGCCCTTGTAGCCTTGTTTCACACCTCGTGACTTGGACTTTTCGTATTCCTCCCATTGTCGAGAAGTCCAATTGATTCTATCTTCGTCGCTATCTTTGATGTTTTCTAAGTGTTCGTCCTCCTTTGATTGGTTCTTATAAGATAGAGATCGTAGACGCTGACGGGCAACTTCTTCTGCTCGATCCGCCGCATTAGCAGTTAAGCACTTTTTACGTTTCTCCTTGAGCCGATCAAGAAGACTGCTGACATCCGAGGGCTGTCCGCGCCTTGTAGTTTCCATGAGGTTGGTGGTTAAGTGATGAGTTAAGGATGGTGTGCCGGATGTGGTCTGTACCGGAAATCGTGGGGTGCCTGCGAATTCCGGTCATGTTTGTCACACCCTCGCTATTCGGAGATAGTGGGTACTCTAAAGGAGATATTTCGGGAGAACAAGGGTCACATTTGCAATTCCGTGGTTATCTTCTGATCAAACTCCGCCAGAAACATCTTCGAACTGTCCCCGGATTCGCCCGCTATTCTCCCCCTTTACGGATAATGACCGGCACCAGTGGGGTGGAAGCCATATTTTCCACCCGGTTCTCATAACCCGAGGTCAGACATCACCTTAGGCAATGCACTATTAAGTATTCTCTAATCCCTGGTACTCGAAGTATATATTTGGCCTTATACATTGTCTTTCTGAATTTGGACAATCTTCTCTTTGCCGACGTTAGATACTTATGGCTACAAAATGGGCACTGAACAGGAACTTTTGGACTACATTCTTACTAGACCTGACATTGAGGAAATCAGAGGAAACCCACAGAGAGTGTTGGATGCCATTGACAAATATGAAGAAAAGACTCCTTTGATGACGGTAGGGAAGTATAAGGGAAAGTTGATTATGCAAGAAATCGAAAAGTTGGAGCCCACGCTAATGATCGAGTTGGGCTGCTATGTGGGATATCTGGCTATCATGTTTGGCGATGCATTGGCTCGAATTAATTCCACAATCGACGATACGGGATGCGCCCTCTCCAAATATTACTCTTTTGAGATCAACGAGGAATACGCTGCCATTGCGACCCAATTGATTGCGTTGGCAGGTCTCTCTGACTGTGTGGAGGTTATAGTTGGAAAAGCAGGCAGTACCCTCCCAGAGTTCGAGGAAAGAATAATGGACTATTTCAAGAAGTACACTGCTGTCGATTTGGTGTTTCTTGACCACTGGAAAGACATGTACGTGCCCGATTTGAGAGTGATGGAGTCGCTTGGATTAGTAGCTCCAGGAACCGTCATTTTTGCCGACAACATCTTCTACCCCGGGGCACCAGACTATGTGGACTACGTTCAAGGATCTCCAGAGTTACGCAACGCTCTCAATTCGACGGTTGTCAATGCCAGCAATCCGGTGTATCCTGGTAGATGGAACATTTTGTATGATTCCACCACTTGTCCAGTAACGGACCCAGTGACAGGTAAGAAGGATGCAGTAGAGGTTACCAGATGTGTGTCTTATTTATCCGGATGAATATATTTTACTAAGGTTTAGGTTTGCCTTTTTGTAAATTCATTAATGACATGTTTTGCAACCAGTGGTAAAACACCCATACACCAGACTCTATACCCGAACATTGATCACCGACCATTCATTCACTTTCCTATTTAACACCTCCCAATGGCCGATTTACTGCCATTGTTCAGACAATGTGTGGATATTGTCTCTAAGGAATTGGGAACAACACCTGCTCCCACTGTCAGGCCACCCACATACTTGGTAAAAGATACGTTTGACAAAGAATGTGATTCTATGTACGACAACTTGGTCCAGATGGCCGAATTTGTCAAGAAAATTCGTCCTACTTACCTTCAGATGAATGATGAGTTCTCGAGGTTCGATAAGAGACCCGGCAGCGGCCTTAATGTGGAGGACAAGAACAAAATCGATGAGGATTTCAAGCTCAAGGTTCAACAGGTTTACGAGAAGCTCAAATTTCTCCAGTCGTACGAAAAAAAGCGGACCCAAGTAGTCGAGTCGAAGCAGAAAGGGAAAGGCTTTATATCTGGCCTTTTCGCCTCCGACGAAGACCCCGAACAAGCATATGACATTACCCTTTCTTCTCATAGAACTCAGATTCTACGTTTTCTAAGTGATACTGCCAAGACAGTCCATACGGCATTCGAAAAAATGCAGCTAAGTCGCCACAATCGTGAAAAACAGTTGAATCTCTTGCATTTCCAGAATTTGAACGATGACGAATTGGACGCTGTGGATGCCTACAGGCAAGATTACCAATTTGATGTGGTGGAAGAGGAGCTGCAGAATGGAGTGGATCACGAAGAACTCTCTCAGCAACAAATCCAGGAACTCAAGATGGAAAACAATGAGCTTCTCACCATGAAAACGAACCAATTCAAGCAGGTGGAAAAGTTGCACAACTCGATGGTAGATATCATCAAATTGCAAACTGAATTAACCTTACACTTGGAAACCCAAGCTGAACAGATCGACAATCTCCTTGAAAATCAAGACCAAATTGATTTGGATCTTCGTATGGGTAATAGAAATCTTTCTAAGGCTACCCACCGCAATAAGCGCGGCTCTAACTTGATTGTCACCACTTGTTTCATACTAGGGTTCTTGATTCTATTAGTGGACTATGTATCCTGAGCGGCAGTTACGGCACCGGTAACCACTCCAGCGCCAACAGTGGATCCCTCACGACGAATGACGATTCTGCCTAGCGCCTTGTTGTCAGTAAACTTGGTTACTGGCAACAATCTGGTATCTAAGATTTCAATCTCCACATCTGCGCTCTGTTTCGACACCAAGTGCTTCTTTTTCTTCTTTGCTCCGTCAATCTTGATGATCTTACTGATTCTTGCAGCGACTGATGCATTGTTGCGGAAAAGAACAAATGGCGTACCCACCAACATGGGTTTATTCATGTTGAACATGTTCACTGATGCTTCAAATTTTCTGGCTGAAAAGATGTTAGACGCAATGTTCAGGACAATGTCTCCGATAGCCAAGTCTTCAGTGGAGTTGTTCTTGAGCTGATTAATCTTGAACGTTGCCGAGACAATTTGCCCGCGAATAGCCACATCCACTGGCATATTATTGAATGCCAATGCCTGAACACGTAAATAATCTTCTGTAGGATGCAACTCTACTGTCTGACCTGGTTGAATTATTCCCAGAGAGATCTTACCCTTGATTTTGAATTCAGAGCTTGTCACATCGTAAACCTCATTAACAGCAAGATTAAAATTTGCAGTTTCAAGCAGTTCTGGTGTTGATGCACCGATTCCTGGGATCTGGATGGACTCCAAGCAGTCAACGAGAGTAGGTCCGTGGTACCACGAGAGTTCTGGGGTAGACTTGTCCCTTTTCACGACGTTGACTCCTGTCAACCCTGAGATAGGCACAAAATACACGTTCTCCGCATGATACCCTACATCTTCACTAGTGAGAAACTGTAAAAGCTGTGTCTTGATATCCTCAAACCGCTCTTCCGACCAGTTTTCCTTGTCCATCTTGTTCACAGCAACACAAACCTTTTCGATTCCCAAGTTCTTAGCAAGCAATGTGTGTTCTTTCGTCTGGCCATCCATAACAAAGCCGGCTTCAAACTCTCCGGTGATGGAGTCAACGACTAGCAAAGCCATATCTGCCTGAGAGACTCCGCTAATCATTTGGGGCACAAAATCCTTATGGCCAGGCGCATCGATGGCGGTGAATCTAGTGGTTGGGGTCTCGAAATTGGTAGCACAAATATCGATGGTAACACCTCTAGATCTTTCCTCGGAAGTTTGGTCCATGATCCATGCCAAAGCAAAAGAGCCCTTCCCGGACTTCTCTGCCTCTCTTACAAGCTTGTTGACTGTTTTGGCATCCACAGTTCCTGAATCGTAAAGAATTCTCCCCATAAGGGTGGATTTTCCGGCATCCACATGGCCAATGATGACAAACGACTTGTTGGGCTTGGTGAAATTGGGATTGGCCGCCAATTCTTTGGCGAGGTCGATATTCTTGTATGGTTTGGTGACAGTTGGGGCCTTTTTCTCCTTGTCGGCCACCACCGCCTCGCTAATAGTTAACTTACCAAGATCCTGGGCAAAAGCTTGCTTTTGTGCTTCCAAGATCTTGTCATCCGGACTGGGCAGGGAAAAGTTCGACTTTGCCTTGGCTATATTGGGTTCGTTGTTAGTATATGCATGGAAGATTTGCGGAGCCAACTGTCGCCTCTTGATTCCGTTTTGGTGATGCGAAGATGGGGGATTAGACTGGAAGAGAAACACCGACATGACATTGTCTGGAACAGTGAGCAATCCAGTCATTAACGAGAGTTCAAGCTCAATGCATGGAAGCTCGATTTCCTCTTCACTCTTCCTTTTGGTAGGAGCAATAGGAGCAACTGGCTCCTCGGAGGGAGTAGGGATATCGGCAACCTGAGCTGGCAGAATCGCCGACTCCAACTGAGCTTTCCTCAATGCTGCTTTCTGCCTCAATGAAGCACCCAAATTAGTCCTGCGGACTAGAAGTGGTTTCTCCGTACTCAAAGGCTGCGAAAGTCCCGAAAGACTCGCAAGGGCGGACGATTTCGACAGTGTCGAATGCTTAGAGAGCGCAGAGAGTCCAGAAAGTCCAGACACTGACTTTTTTGGTTCAGAAAGCCCAGAAAGCCCAGAAAGTCCAGAAAGTCCAGAAAGTCCAGAACCTCTAGTTTTCGCTAGAGAAGACAACTTAGAGGCCCCACCTGAAGGTCTGGTTGCCACATTGAGCGTCAGTAGCGCACTACCCTCCGCTTTTCGCTTGTTCGCTAGCATCGCAAGTTTAGAGAGTTTGGCTGGAGGGTCGTCTAATGAATTAGCAATCTAGAACTTAGTGAATCTCCAGTGTACAGTAACGGGGTTGGCGGAAACAAAGTCAACATACCTTTTTTCTTGGGGAACTTGCTTTTGAGTTCCTCGAGGGCTGGTTCTAGCTCGAAATAGTTGTAGTAGAGGGCCTCTTTGATGGCCAATTCATCGATATCATTATTGTAGGAAGCAAGGGCTTCCTTTGCCTGGGGCAAAGTCTCATACAAGGCATCGTACTCCTCATTGGTCAAGGAGTCCTCATTGAACTCTTCCTCGCCAGAGTAACTGCCGTAGTCGTCGTCTATATCCATAAGAAGAAATAGTTTGTACAAGTAGATTGAGTCACTTGTGCAGGCTAAGGTAGTGTAGTCAGAACGCGAGAGGATAGAAAATCGTGAGCAAAGAAATCAGAAAACAATGATGAAGAATAATTGGAATAAATAACTAGTTAGGTATTGTTAGTTTGGTATTCTAGTTCGGTACTTTTATCTTATAACCATTACTTCCTTTTAGTAATTTGTTTCGTCGGCCAAAAAAATATTGACACCCACGAGGTTCGAACTCGTGCCTCCGAAGAGACCAGGAAAGTATGGTAAGGTAACCTTACCCTGGCGCCTTAGACCACTCGGCCAGAGTGCCAATTTGTGAGAAATGCTAGCTTGAAGGGAAATATGTGCAAATCCACTGGCAAAAAAAAATTATGTATAATGCTACTGGAATTGCATTTGGAGATTTCAATCGTTCTAGAATATATGCTTGAGCAATACGTACATGTTTAAAAATCAATTTTGAGGATTTTCTGCCTTTTATGACATTTTCAGAATAATTGGAAATTGAACCTCGGGAGACTTTCTATGCAATTCCTTTGCTTTTACACTTTTTCTGGAGACTCCTGAATACTCTCACTTCATCGTAAGGGGATTCTGCTCTCATTTCCCCTGGTTATAGTTATGTATTGTGAATAGCTTCTATAAAAAAAGCTACTCGAAATTTGGAAGGCTGTCTATAAGGAACGTTTAATCCATTTCCCGGGCTTCAATTCTACCCCCAGGGGATTTCAGTTATCATTAATGAAACCCATAATCGTCAAGATCATGGATGTGAGGGGAGCTTGCGCCGTGAACGTCCTTCTCCTCTTCCTTGGTGTTTTTTACGAAGAAAAATTGTACTTAAAGCTAGCTGAGTAATTTGAGAAGTGTCATAAGAAATGTGAACTATAGTAGTATTGGCACCTGTTGCATATACTCAGTACTTCGCATGGCTACGAGGTTATTTGGATCGAAGTATTGAAGCCAAAAAACGTAGTTGATTCCTTTAATAGTACGGGAATAGAGTACTTTAAGTAGACAGATAGCGGGCTAAATACTGGTCGATGAAACCCCCGCGAGTAACTAACAGAAGAAATCCAAATTTTTTTTTTTTACGAATCAAGATTATATATTATAACTAATAACTAACAACTAATTACTAAGTATAACATACAACTATAACCAGGGGAAATGAAAACAAAAAAACCCCTCCTGTAGAAATGTAATATGAAATCCCGTTGAAAATTGAAAAATTGAAAAGTGAAAGAAATGAAATGGGCTCACCTGCCCTGCGAATCAATAGCTATTGCCTATCGGTATTGCAGCATATAATAAAGTATCCAACGCTTCAACTCAGTCTCTTCTAACTCAGGGAGTACATCCCTAGGACGTACATCCAGAGGATGCACGAGCAACAAGAGAAAGGAACATCAACGAACAAAAACAATACTGGTGTACAATCTCTGATTACCTTACGTTCTACCTACTTTGTTGCATTGCTTGGTATTGTTTCAGCTTCAGATAGTTGAGTAACCAGAATCTGGCATTGATAATCTGCAAAAGCATTGGAAACGTACTTATTATGATTGAGTGGAGATTCTTCGGAGCTTAAGTATTGTTTAATTGAGTGATTGGAGTTAAGCGTAGTCTCTTTATTGTTATTCCAATGTGAAATAGAACTCTTTTAATGTACGGTGTGCGTTAGGAAGTAGCAAATTTGCAACCGTTGGATATTGAGTACTATTCATCGCATGACGAAATACACTTCGAGGTCCATATTCAAGTCAACTGCAAGTATTATGAAGCTTAGTAGCTGGCCAGCTGGTCCTTTGGACCTCCTGAGCTACATGTTGTTATTCAATCTATTCACTTTTCATGTTCGGAAAACTCCTCTCACAACACCAATTTTGGGCTTATGAGTCTCAGATTGCACCAACCAATTTTTACCCTAATCTTATATTTGCAATTAAATTATTAAGCCAATTGAAAGCTATTTTAGAATTTTACTAAATACCTTAATCATATTAATGTTCATCAATTTAGAGTTCAGATCCAGCCGGCCTAGTATAGTGGTTAGTACAGTTCGTTGTGGCCGAACAAACCCAGGTTCGATTCCTGGGACCGGCATTTCTTTTTGATTTTTTTTTTTTAGCAATCGCCCTTAATGTTTCGCCCGCATTTTCTTCAGGTCCTCAACCCACACTTTTCCGTGATGGAATTGGTACTTTTGTAACTAGACTGTATGTATTCGCTAATTACCATGTAATATAATCTAAATTCACAACAATAAAGACTAGCTATTAGAATGGAAATAAGTGTCAACATTATCACATTAACTCCTTTTAAAGTATAGTGGTTTTACTAATCTTCGCACATTGCTCCGTTCTGCTCCTGCTTTTTTCCGAATCCTCTATTCATCTTATCACCATATGGAAACCACCGAGGTCGTGCAATGCTCAATATATATTCGAGTAATTAGATTAACCTTCCACTGATACTCACAATCTCCCCACTAATATCTCTACAATGGCCAGCTACGTATGTAAAATTCGACAATTATTCCTACCCACTGTCAGAATTCCCCATTCCTCATACTAACCGCAGTCGCCCTTGGTGATCGAGAGCTCCCATTTATCTGACTCCAAGAAACTTATCCGGGAGAAAATCATTCCCTGGGAAGGGTTGGCCCGTGCTGGCATAATCTCCAACGATCAGGCCGATCTCATAAAGGTGTTGGAGACGCAAAATGCCGACAGCAAGCGCCAGACCGTGTTGAACTCGCTGGATTTGTACACAAAGACGATTTTGAGTTTGTTGAACAAATTGGACGTCAATTCCAGGGACGATGTGTTGAAAAGCGTGTTGGTGTTGATCAACGACTTGCTTGTGGATGGGGAGGCTGCTCTGTTCTGCGAGTCGCTCTTGCTGTTGTCGGCCATTGACTCGTCATTGCCCTACGCTCCATTCGTCAAGCATTTGGAGAACAACGACTCGCTCATCAAGACATTGAGCTTCTACAACGTTGCAATTTTGTTGACGCAAGCCGCCAAGTCGGGTGCTTCCGCTGACAAGGAGGTGTTGATCAAGCTCTTTGACTTGGCGTGCTCTGATGCATTTATTGGAAACACTCAAGACACCAACTTGCAATCCATTGGTGTGCAGTTGTTGCAGGAGCTTGTGGTGACCAAGTCATATCGGGTGGTATTCCAGACCCACAACTTGGTGTCGAACTTTTCGAGCATCAACGACTTGATTGAGAAGCTGGCCAAGCAGCCCAACGTCACCAACTTGCAGCTCTTGTACAATGCGTTGATGACCACATGGATCTTGTCATTCACCGCCGCCATCAACAAGATTTTGGTGCATAATTATCCGCAATTGGTGGGTAATTTGTTGGTGATCTCGAAGGACGGCATCAAGCTCAAGGTGGTGAGAGTAGCCATCTCCACTTTGAAGAACTTTGTTTGCGTCACCACCTCCAGCTCCGAGAAGTTGTCTGTTGTCAAGTTGGTGTTGTTCCAGGATGGGCTCAACATCGTCAAGACTATCCAGACAAGAAAGTTTGCTTCCAATGGTTCCGACGAGGAGTTGTCCAACGATTTGGCCTATTTGAGCGACACTTTGAACGAGGTTGTCACCAGCAAGTTGACTTCCATGGATGAGTACTTGGTGGAATTGGAGAATCCAAACTTGTTGAGTTGGTCTTCCCCCACCCACAAGTCGACCGATTTCTGGCAGCAGAACTCCCACACGTTCAAGGATAACAACTACGCTTTGGTCAAGAACATGTTGGCAGTTTTGTCGTCGGAGGACTCGTCGTTGAGCGGGGTGTCCAAGGTGATTATGTTGAACGACTTGCAGTACTTGATCCAGAACTTAGGCACCGATTTGATTACTTTCATCAACGGTGAAAAGGGTGGCCAGTACAAGTTGTTGATCATGAGCTTTTTGGAGAACAATGGCGGCAACAACGAATTGAAGTACGAGGCATTGCGCACCATCCAGTACTTGGTTGGCCATGCCTAGATGTTTCGTAGATAGAGGAACTGTTTAGCAATACATTTGATGTACGATCTAGTGTAAGGGTTTCTTCCTCTATAAATTTTGATATATTCTTGCATTTTCTTATTCTCGGTTTTGGCATTATTTCCCTACTCACAGATCTATCTACATTATCTACAATATTCACATTCGCGAATCACTCCAATCCATCGAAACGTCTCCATCATGGCCAAAACTCTCACGGATGACCTCCAATACCGGAGCAAACGACTACAAACCTTCACCGAGGGTGTCAAAATCGGCAATGCCAAGTCTGCAAAGCAATGGACCCAAAAATCCGTTAATGTCAACCATTTGGCTGACTTAGGTTTCTATTACTCGCCAGCAAGAAATCTGCCTCACCAGGTAACGTGTTTCTGGTGTGGGAAAAAGGAGAAAAATCTTGAGCATGTCGCCTCTGTGGCAGAATTCCATTTGGCCAACAGTCCCGAGTGTCCGTATGCGATGATCTCCTCCACATTGGAGAAGTTCATCATGGACTCCGAAAAGGAGACATTTTGGCAGCGTCTCACGGAAAACCACCAGGAAAACCGGTTGCCAGCATCCATACTACATCCACACAGCATTTCATCTTGTCTGCTACGGCAATTGACGTTTAAGAATTTGTGGAAGTTCGACAAGATGCGCAAGTCGAAAGTAACAAGCCGAGGGCTAGCAAAAGCAGGTTTCTACTACTCACCGCTAGATCCAGACAGCGATAGGGTCATATGTATGTACTGCGATTGTCCTCTTGAGGAATGGGATGTATCTGACGACCCATTGGAGGAGCATAAGCACAATTCATTTACGTATTGCTACTTTCTTGAAACACTCGGAGTCAAGCTTCCGAAGCTTCCCAAGCTTCCCAAGGTCAAGGCAGAGAAACAAGTGGAGGAAATCACCGAGGACAATGCAATAACTGAAGTGCTGAAGGAAATATCAGAAGATGCGGAGAAGTCTCTGAAAGATCAGCCACTGAAAGATTCTGTTATAGAGCCAGATCACGATTTTCACAGCGCCTCACTTGACTCGCCTATGAACCTGGGTATACGTCATCAAGATATGGCAACCCCGTCACCCAACATTCTTCAAAAGGCAACAACTCCGTCTGACTTCGATGCGTTTGATTTTTCGGTGGAAGATCTCGAAAACCACGACATGGGAACGATATTCAATGACAAAAAACTTGACGATAAGAAAAGTCTGCGAAGGTACCAGAGACGCCGTGATGTAGAGCCCCAAGTCCAGGAGAAACAGAAATTACCAGATACGGGGATGTCACTCGTACTCGAGATTAAGGCTCCACTTGATGAAGAAGATTCCGAATCAATTCAGGAGGCGGATGATCTGACTTATATTCATGATGCTATGGTGTCAGGGAGTTTGAAAGATAATTCCACACAACGGGAAGAATCGAAGGTCTCGGCCTATTCAGATTCAATGGTACACTCTTCATTCAGTGAGGATGCTTCAAATGTGAGTTCAGAAACTTCTACTGATTCTGGAACGAAGAAGCCTGGGAAGACACAAAAGAAGCGGAAAAGTAATCTACCCAGTGGTCTGGTACCTAAGAGGCAAAAGTCTTTGCTCGGTAGTGACGAGTTAGGCTTGAACCAAGAGCAACTTGAAGAAATCTTGAATTCACCACGCAAAGGTCGGAAAATGAAAGTTCTAAGTGCCAACAAGGGTGTTTCACCGCCGCATGATATCTATGACTTATCAAATCAGAATATCGGAGATTACGAAGAGGAGAATATCAGTTACCTTGAGAAAAATGTTAGACCAGGTAAGGCCAAGAAAAGGAATCATGAGACCGAAGCTTTGAAAGTGGCGAAGGAGACATCTGCTGAGGCAAGTATTCATAAATCGAGGGAGAAAAAGAAAGGGAAGAAATCGTTACAGCTTCAACTCGATGATATGGTTAGGGAAGACTCCCGGACTTTTGATAATCTGAGACATAAGTTGACGAAATCCGGTCCACAGAAACTGCCTCAGGCTTCAGTGGCGAACAACATTCTGGGTGATTATTCTGTGTCTGAGATTTCTGCGAACTTTCCATCTACAAGTACACCCACGAAGGAAATCACTTCAGTTCACTTGGACACTGTTGTACATGAGCAAGAGGAAGTGGATGAGATAATTCTGGATAATGCGAGAGATTCAGAAACTCGAATGAAGGGAATTCACACAGGAGAAGAAAATAAATCAGAGAAGGGGGCAGTTTATTCTCATCAAGAGGAACCTGGCGCTAACAAAGGGGCCAATGAAACCGAGGCAGAGAGACATGGAGCTTTAGAAATTGATACGGATGACAATAATGAGAGTTCGATAGAAGCGCTCGATAAAGGTGACCATGCCGAAGTAAGAGATGAGCACAAAGGAAAAGAAAATAATGTTCCAATGGAAGTCGAAATGGATGTTGAGAAGGATGGTGGAACTAGACTTGAACAGAAAGCTGAATTTGAACAAGCTGAATTCTCGAATGGTATCTCAATTTCTGGTCAGACCCATCCGGATTCGAGGCCTAGTCCTGAATCTATTGTCTCTATCGAGAAAGATGCAAGTGAAAATAACTTTATTTCTGTGGAAATTGCTAACTCGACCAGCTCCGAATCAACACACTCCCCAGAAATCGAGGAATCTGCCATCCAAGCTCCGATTCAGCAAAGTCTTCCTAGAGCTTCAGCTTTCGATAGCGATTCTTTTGAGATTCCTAATCTAAGTTCTGATCGAGAGGAAGCTCAGGATGAAAAACCATTGACTCCAGAAGAGATACAACAAGATTCCAAAGATGTGACAACTGCGCAAGAGGAATCGATGGCTGCAGCAGTAGAAGTATCTGAGGCTGTGAGGAATGTGACACCGCCACTGGAAGAAATGGAAAGAGGGGCAGAAGCAAATGGAAACAATCCTGATGTAAAGGAGGAACTAGTAAACGATGTGGAAATTGAAGAGATTGAAGATGGCGAAGCTGCATTTATTGAGGAAGATGTGGAAGGTATTAACCGAGAGGATGATTCCAAAATGGTGACGATAGATATTCGATCTCCGAAGACCGAGAATGTGGTTGAATCAATTGATCTCAAAGAAGGATTCTTGGAGAAAACGGAAGTTGACCAGACGAAAATAGAAAAGGATGAGTATGAGGATAAGGATAAGGAGATCGAAGATGGAATGATTGAAGTTGAAAAGATCGAAGATGAAAAGATCGAGGTCGAGAATGAAAAAGGAGAAGAGATTAATGAAACAAAATTTGAGGAAGAGGTTGAAGTCAAAAGTGAACTGGTAGATGGCGAAGCCAAACTCACTGAGGATATTGAAATCGAAGATGTGAACGATAAGCAGTATATTCAGGATGACCGAATTGAGAAAGAAGTTGGAGATCAGACAGAGAGTCGTACAATTGAGTGCGAGGTCGAGACCGAGAGTCAAACAGAGCTCGAGAAAGGGCATGATAAGGCTAATCAAGATATTGCTCTTGAGGATGATAAGCAAGCCAAGGCTGCGGATTCCACTCTAAATCTAGATGAGCCATCCGAATTGAAAGAATTGAATCTTTCTCCGTCATCGTACCAAGAGTATGTAAATGATATGAAGGACATGGAGAATGATCTTATTGACGAGAATGAGATCCCTGCAAAGCAAGATCAAATCCCTTCTTTTGTTGAGGATTCAGCTTCTGACTTGCTTGCCCTTTCGACCCAGTCTCCTGTGAAGGAAGGAAGTCCCGAAATTGGGGGTGTTTCCGAATCCAAGGTAATGAGCGAGAGGAATCTGTCAACATACACTGAAATTGACAAGGACAGACTCAACCCCCAGTTGCTGAGTTCAGACGTTGAGTATCAGGATTCAACTGCAGGGGAATACAAGAAAGCCGAGATTGAACTTAATGCCTACTCTGATGTCGAAAAGTCACCATCGCCTCCAAGTTATGTCGTGGGTGAAAGACGATTCCCAATCTCGTCACCAAGAAAACTTGCAAGTTCAGTTGGTGACTTGGACGATCACGATTTCTCCTATTCCACCTTGAAGCGACTCTCCTTCGCCGACATAGAGGCAAGCACTCCTCAGAAGAAGATACCCAAAAATGATGCAAATATGTCGGATTCGGCAACCTCAGCAACCTCGGGCCGCATTAACACTGATTCTGGAAGTGTTGATATCCATGCCAATAAGGGCTTCAATGGTTCTGATGTTAGTCGGTTTGTTATTCCACAGCTGAGGAATGATAGACTCTCACAGCGAACAAAAATCTCACCTGTGAAACTCGACAACATCGCCATGGAAATTCAGACGTTGCTGGATACCATTGAATACTTGGCAGAAGTTTCAGCTACCCAGCGTGAGTTGCACAACGACGCAGAAGGGATCTTGACGCAGTTTATCGCAGCAATGCCAGAAGAAGAAGAAGGCATGAGTATTCGGGAATGGATCAACCACAACGCGACAACGTGCGGGCGTACAGTTCGAGAGATTTCAGAACGGGTGATCAAAGGCTACGAGGAAGCATTCGACCAGGTAATCGAGAACGTGGAACAAATGGATACTGTGGATTGAAGACAAAGGGGAAAAAAGGAAAATTTATCAGAATAAATTGAAGTAGCAAGGTAACGGAAGCATGGTTTTAAGAAACCAGGATGGCACTTGAAAGGAATAAAGAAAATACAAGCTTCATTATCTCATCTGGACGCTTATTTGCGAGTACTCTAAATGCGGCTTTCAATGTCTAAGCGTTATGATCAAAGCATGAACCGAGAAATAGGATTTCAGAGGTATCTGTCAGAGCGGACGAGTAGGTGTTCCATTGTTAATTGCTTTTCTTTCTTTATTAGCAGTTTTCACATTCTGAAGTGTATCGGATCATGTCCAAGTGTGAGTTCTTTGTCGTTCAATGTTCTTTTCTTTTTAGACCGTCTGTAAATGAGTACCTACCCAGTGACAAATATTTGCAAATAACTCCACTATCTCTCCTTTTTATTACTTTGGCATCCTGATATACTCTTTTCGTGGGAAGAATCTGTTTGGAATCTACTCTTCCAGCCCTATGGAGTTAACTACTCGGAAATCTGGTTAGTTTTCTTCTTATTGTTCTCTCATCCCTAGTTCTACATGACAGCACTATTGAATTGCGGCAATATCTGCATACCTTCTTCTACCGTTTCAAACCTTCTCAGCTACCAACCCATCCACTTGAGCTTGCAGATGAATTGGACCTTCTTGTCATCATTAACGTTTCCGACACCTCTTACTGAACGACGGCTGCCTCATTTATAGTAATAAATATGTTCTCGTTTAACTCTTCGAATAAAATTTATTGCTTGACATGGTATGAGTAAATCAATGAAGACAATGAAGACCACTTACTGGTGATAATGGTAATCTATCCTGCATGTAATATTGGAGATAGAAGAAAGGCCGAATTCATGATCAGTAGATCAGATTATCTCCGAAAAATCCAGCGCTAACCTCGTTCACTTGTTCCGGATAACCCTTATCTAGTCCGATCCACTTCGAGGGTTTGACCATTACAGTTTCTGTGCAATCCAACCATTTTTCTCCCCAATTCCAACGCTTCTAGGAAGTGCACCCAATTATTCGTTCCATTAGAGTTCTGACCGCCCAAACCCGCCATTCGCCATGTCGTTCTGGCCGTTTTCGACATCCTACAACAACAATAGCAGCTTGCTGAAATTCTTGGACTCCATTCTGGATTTTTCTACCGTCACCGTCGACAATTTGTTGGATGATCGCACCCTCCAGGAGGAATTTATTGCTGAACTTGGATCATTTGCCCAGAAGGCTGCGAACAAGAACAGTTTCCAGTTGATACAGCTGCTCAATGAGGGTCTGAATAAGCATCTTTCTGCCGGTGCTAATTCCGATGCCGCTTCGGTGGTTTCTTCCAACAACGACTCTTCCGGAGGAGGATTGCTTTCCAAAAGTGCCCGAGAAGCCAAGCTTCTTGAATTGCTTCTACAGCCTCACATTCTCACTGGGTTTTTGGACTACATTGTCCTCAGCGTTGAGTATTACCACGACTTAGCCCAATTGCCGGAGGAAAAACCTGAAGAAACTGAAGGATCCGATGACTTTGACGTTCGTCACCACCGTTTGTCTCTGATTATGGGAGACGAGGTGGAGGACAGCGGCGAACGTCTACGTCGCTGCATTCACTGCTCAGCAGAGGTTCTCTCGACGGACATGTGGGTGATTGCCAATCGAATCATTGAAACTCCAGTTATCATGGACAAGTTGTGGCTGATCTTGTCGTTACCCAACTTGCTGGAGAGCTCGCCGTCGGTATCTTACTTGGTGCAGATTTTGGACCATCTCATGGACCTGAACAGCATTGAGCTTCTCAATTACATACGAAGACAGGAAGAGTTGGTAGACACCTTTTTGAACCGCATGGATATCCCGATACTCATGGATTTCTTTCTCAAAATCATCCAGACTGATAAAGCCGAATCCCCCACGGGTATTTTAGAGGTTCTTCAGAGTCAGAATTTGGTGTCCAAGCTCGTGGACATCTTGAAACCCACCGTCACTGTGGTGGATGAAGAATGCGACTATATTCCTAACCACGAGCAACTCTTTCGCCAGACCGCAGCAACCGAATTTATTAAGGCCCTCGTGACTATTTCCTCTAATGCATCGCTTGCGGTGGATCTCGAGACGAATATTGGTCCCAATCAGCTAATTCGGGAGCTTGCATCGCCAAAGATAGTCACGATCATGATAGAAGACATCATCCTCGCCCGCATTACAAGTGCGCGTGATCCATCTATTTCCTATTCAAACAAGCATGGTATCAGCAACTGTGTTGCGATATTGATAGAACTTATTCGGAAGAATAATTCCGATTACGACCTGAACTGCGGAACTTATGGTTCCCAGCTTCAAAACAACATAGAAGGCACTGCAGAAGTTAGTGTTCACGTCATGTTCCTGTGGTTGAAGGACTTTGACCAGAATCCTCCTGGTAGCAGAGATCCGGTTTTCTTGGGTGGATTGCTCAGTGTATTCTCCGATCACCTCGATGACTTGGTGGAATTGATGGATATTGAGCCACATGTCCCCTTCAAGCTAAAAGCGGATCCTCAGGTCTTAGGTGTCTCCAAGTTCAAGATTTCCGAGTTGGTGGCTGAATTGTTGCACTGCTCCAACATGATCCTACTCAACTCTAGAAAGATCTCATATGTCGTCAACATAAGAGATCGGGTCAGAGAATTGAGAGAGGTCAATCTTCAGGTTGCCCTTTCTGAGACCATTTTAGATGCTCCCGAGATAGAGAGCGAATTGGTCGAGAATGTTCAAATTTCTGACGTCACATTTGGCATGGATGAGGTGTCTTTGCATGACATAAACCCAGAGCATCCAGCTAAGAAGCTCAAGCAAAGCGACTCAACTGACAAACAGATTCATCAAGAATTATTGGAAGATCGAAAGTGTCGAGACTTGATGGACCAGTTAGAATTTGAAGATTCAGATGATGACGAGCCAAATGTATCAGCTGAGAGTCCATTTGTCAATGAGGAACGTGAACAGCAATTCAAAGAGAATCCTTGTCTCGGTGACAAGTTCAAGATGAGCCTTCACCTGCTGGGAATGCTCATGAAGATTGTGGGCAAATTCACCGAATATCTATGGCACAATTTCTTCCACAATGTTGTTTTCGACTTGGTCCAACAGATTTTTAACGGAAAATTGAACTCTTACAATTCATTCTTGATTGTCGAGTTATTCCAACTGGACAGGTGTGGAATCACAGATGTCATTGTCAAGAGCTTTAGAGAGGAGATTACGCCGCGTCCGGGATACATGGGTCATTTAATTCTAGTGAGTGAGGAGGTCGTGAAATTCACGTCATTGTACAAGCCTGCGCTCATATCGCCTAAGATAGTAACGGCTGTAACTTCTAGTGACTGGGAATGGTTTGTGGACTCCGTTTTACTAAAGACGAGAGAGTTGTATAACATGATCTTGGGTGCAGATTCTGAATATTTGGATGAACAAGGTGAGGAGCATGGAGAGGAGGATGCGTTTGGATTTGACTCTTCCACCGTTGGATACATGGATCTTGAGCCATACGAGAACAAGAAGCCCATCATTCTAGGAGATGTGAGCAACCACGACGCGTTCGTGCTGCAAGGAGCTGACGAGGATGGCGACAACGACGATGACATTATCGATGACAACCAGAAGCTCGCTAGTGTTCCCATTCAAAACATGTCGCCCAAGCAGGACTTGAACAATGATTTGGCTGACTACGATGACTTTGGTGGGAACAAGTTTTCTTCTTTGCGAGAGAACGACTTCTTGGACAACCTTCTGGGGTCCAGTTCGTCAGAAGACGAAGACGATAGCAACCAACTCCGGCGAGTTCCTAAACATTACGATTAAATGTGATTAAATGTCAGCGAAAGAGCCTGAAATCCAGTCAACTCAGATTATTTGCATAGCTAATTCTTCTTTCTCTTGTACATGACCTTTCCGTTGGGTAACTCGATCTTCTCCCCTTTATTCACGCCCTTTTTCTTGGCTTTTTTCTTCTCTGGTGGTGAGTCTTGCCTGTTGGGGTTAACGTATGTACTCTGGAAGTTCACGGTGTAGCCTGTAAGTTTTCCAAGAGAAATATTCCACAAGCCACAAGGAATCTTGAAGAAGTACGACTCTCTAAAACTAGGATTAACGTCGATGTCGTTCTCATCCACCAAAGTCAACACCATTTCCTCGTTTTTGTCATACTCAATGAGACTCACCTCTCCAGTCGCAGAAACATGGAATTCTTTCCCATTTGGTGCCACCATTTTACGGGCAGAGCCATCCAGAGGCGGAATGTACGACCCTCCCCATGCCTGCGTCTTGATGCTCTCTCTCATTGCAGCAATTCTCTTGTAATCTTGCTTTCTGTTGATCTTCAATGAAACGTATTGGAACGTTGAAACCACAAGGTATACGACGAAGAGAGTGAGTACAACACCCGGCCTAAACCGCGAATAGTAGTATCCTGTTCCTTTCCACTTAGGAAAACCATTGCTCAAGAAATAGTCGTAGCGTTGTCTCAACGAGTTGTCTCTCAAGATGTTTCCCACCAGCGAGAGAGCCTGGAACCGCTCCTCGGCCTTTTTCTTCTCCGACTTCAGTTTGCCCCTGAACTTATCCGGATGCAACTTTCTAGACAATTTTCTATAGGCCTTGGAGATTTCCTCCGTGGTTGACTTTGCACCTTTGGGTAAGCCTAACCACGAATAGAAGGTGGTGTCGCTGCCGAGATCGCTTCTGATTTTGTCATTCAACGTGAAAATCTCGTAGTCCTGCGGCGTCCAGTTCGCCACTACAAAACAGGCGATTGCTAAGTAAACCACCGCCGTGGATAACTTCATGTCTAACGTTTGTGGTAGTAGCAGCCAAATTCCTCATGTCTGCAGGTTTGACCACGGTACCACTATTCGAATTTCCACGAACAGAAGTGGTTGGAAGGTATGGGGTATAATTATGGTATTTTTTGGGAGCGTAATTGCCTAATTTACTACCAATTCACCTTTTTCCGGCTACTTTGCTCCCGAACTAGCTAATTATTTGGACCCACTATTGTGGTGGTACGGGTGTACTGTGGAAGATGGAGATGCCAAGTAGTTACCATTGTAGAAAACAGTCTTCGAAAAAAAATTGCACAAAATTGTCGAGCATGGCCCGCTATCCCTTGTCGAGAAAACTAAAAGTGGTGTTCTTCTATAATGTCGTGGCCGCCACGCTTTGGAGTTGCTGTCTAGGACGTTTCGCTATATTGCTTCCACTAGTTGGCAGAAGGTTTCTTCCTGGTGGGATGGCCGATTTCTTCCACGTAGTGGCTACGTTTCCTCTCTTGGGTTTCTTTGTGGTCAATCTTTTTGGTCGAAATGTCTACTCGGCTTCGGACTTGTGGTCTTTTCTCAATGGTGCCCGTATGGTATGGATCTGCTACGGGGTGATCTTCCCCCATCCAAAAATCGCCAGACACATTTCCTACTCGACATTGATCTTGTCGTGGTGTATCCAGAATATCGTCGACTCGTCATACTATGCATTCAAGGTGAAAACCAGAACTTCTCCGGCATTTTTGTTCTGGTTGCACCATCACATCTTCTACTTGACGTTCCCTTTGGCATTCATTAGTGAGTTTATCCTTGTATTTCTCAGCTTGAAGTTTGTTGACATTAAGTGGCACAGGATTGCTATTGAGCTATGTGTATTGTCATACGTTCCTTTGGGATACTTCACCTTCCAACATTTGCTTTGGAGAAAGACAGTAAAATACGATGAGTATATGGAAAAACGACGCCTCGGAAGAAGTGCAGGTATTGAGCTCCAGCCGGTTGCACTGGCTGTTTCTGCTGTTTCTGCTGTTTCTGCTGTTTCTGCTGTTTCTGCTGTTTCTGCTGTTTCTGGGACACCTTCTGCTGCTGCCGCAAAGACAGCTTCGTCATTGAGTGTGGTGGAGCCTGTGGCATCCAATAGTGGAGCTGGAGAATCTCTGACTTAGGTATGCTAAGTTGGCGATTGATATTCTTTGGAAGTTCCAATTCAATCTGGGAAATATGAGTTACACGTACCCTTGATGGTGCCTATTGTACTCTATCTATGAAAGAATATCTACAAGAAGTCCCAATGGCGCCAAAAATATGACCCGCTTTGATACCACCTCCACCGTGTGATTCTCAGTTGGCCAACGCATTTGCAATGTTTGGCGACAGCAAGTCTTACAGAAATGACGAGATTCCCAGCTATCAAGAGCAAGGCAGTATGGACAGCTTGAAATGTATGATTTCTGCGATTCCAGTGCTTATTTACCATGTATGGTCTCAAGGAAACTTACAATCAGGAGTACTTGCATAGCTGCATCCAATTGAACCTTGGACCTCGCTATCGAAGCTAGAGAAGTTTTTAACGTGAATTACTGACTTGGAATGGGCCATTATGGCGTATTATTTAGGACTTGGATAGCAAGCAGTACCAATTCTACCAATCTTCGTGAAATCCTCTCTATGTGCAAGGACATTGCTAAGAAATTGCAATTCTTAGAAAGCAATATGAATACACATATTCCTTCCCAATGTTGAGTCCATACTAATTATTTCGGACAGTTCCCATTTCTCACCACCCACTTACTCCAGTAAATCTCGCACCCACAGAACCCGTAAGCGCATAACAAGAATGTGTATTTAATTCCTCCCCAACTAGCTCTAAACTCCAAAATTGCCTTCGTCCACTCTTCTTCAAGTCCTCTCAATGTCTTTCGTCGGCAATCTTCTAGAGAAATTCCACGAAAAGGTGGAAAAAGCCACTTCTCATGCACTTACCAATGAGTTATGTGACGGCACACTTCCAGATTTCAAGCTCTATACGTATTTGGTGCAAGACCTCAAGTATTTCCAGGATGGGCTTAATATGTTTGGCAATGCACTCACGCATTGTGATAAACCCGAGTCGGCCATTGTTTTGGGAAAGCAAATTGGATTTCTCGCAAATGATGAGAATACCTACTTCCACCGGAGTCTTGCGCAGATAAAACAAGAATCGAAGAGCGACCTTGAGCTCCGGGTGCCTGCAATGCTTGAAACAATTCCTCCTGCGTTGCCAGAGGTGCAACAATACTTGCAATTTCTTAGTTACTTGGCCCATGAAGCAAAGAGCTACGGTGAAATCGTGATTTGTATCTACGTCATGGAGGTTGTCTACCTCAAGTGGGCGGAAAAGCACTTGAAAAGGGATAGAGCCACTGTCGAGGCGTTGCAGTATAAGCACAAGGAGTGGGTGGATTTGCATAGCGGTGAAGCATTTTCTGCATGGGTGGAGTTTCTTGCTGGAGAGGTTGAGCGTGCTGCATTGATTTCTGACCAGCAAGAGAAGATGGAAGAGCTTTTTGAGAAAACATTGGATCTTGAAATTTCCTTCTTTGATGCTTGCTATAAATACGGAGATGAGTAGAGTGTATGATGTTGCTATAGATACGGAAAGTAGAATTAGTCGTTAAAAGCACCTATTGAGGTTATTTTGCAAATAGATTGTCCGTGAAAATTCGGTTGTGTTTTAGAAGTTTTCTTCTGAAAATTTAATACGACTTTTGTATTGTGTCTCAGTGTTCTTTGAGGTGGATCAGAATCTCAACTGCTAGGTGTTGGATGTAAGATATTTAACCTTAAAGATATCAACGCACAAATGCAAAATGTACATCATCTTATTGCTAAAGAATATTGACGAGTTCTTATAGATTCTTCTGAAATCTTTTCTTGTATGTGATATAGATAGTGTAAGCAACTGAGGATTGTTCAGCGAATATTCGAGATTCTCGATTTTCTGTGAGAATGCTTTTTCATAACTCAATACTCAACCATTCGGGATAAATCAGCCACCACTTTAAATCTCTCAACAAAAGAATAACTCTCAAGATAGATCCGACTTTGCATGAAATGAAGCCTTTTCAATAAATAAGTAGCCCACAAACGTCTACACCACTTCCACCAGGTCTACACCACTTCCACCAGGTCGCACCATATATTCCCACGGAGAGACATCAATGAAAAATCACAACTAAAAATATCAAAATGAAAAAACTCAAATAACTCTTAATGTCTGGACCTCTATAAACCCCGAGTCATCTTCCAGTTGCTCGTGAGTTAGTTCCTCTTATTAATACTTACACCCCCACCCGTACATCCGAGACACCTACACAAGATGAAAAAATTCCTCCACAGTATTATCGGCAATGATCACCAAGTATTTCACCAAAGTGGCAGTCAAGTTCGATCCTTTTGCCGCCAGCGCAAAACCAGTGCGTCTTTTCCTTGCCAGAATTCCCTCCCAGCAGAAATCGGGATGCGCCGTCGACTTCAAGATCTTATCTGGTGACGAAAAGCCTTATGTTTCAGTGACGTTCAAAGACAAGCACGTCATGGACGCCGACCCAGAGACCATGAGCTTTCAGGATATACGTGAGCACTTCGATCAGCATTCCAGAAAGTTGGCTTTGAAGGCAGCCATCTCCGACTAATGTGTCGAATTACTTGTATATAGATGGGAATACACGGACTAGAGAGCTTCAGTAGCATCGAGGACCATTCAGCGAATCCACTGGAGTCCGAATTATCAAGAGACAAGCGTCAGAGATGGAGCGACTCATTCTGACTCAAAACTTGGATTATTTTTACGACGAATTATTTCAATCCAAATCTCCAGGTAATACAATCCCCATTGGAAATATATCCACCTATTGGATTTCACTTGTCTGCTACATTTCGCATGTCGCCGTTTTTCAAAGAATATCTAACACCAGACAATGGAGGATTCGGTAATCAAAGTTCGCATTCCATTGCCTATTTTCCACAGTTATACGAGGCACAAGGCTAGCCCAATGGTGAACGACTCCGTAAGCATAATTTACAAAGGAAAAGTCTATGTATGGTTGTATGTTATTGACCTCTTTAAGGAACAGCATTAGCACTTCTATAATGGCCCCTCCAGGACGCAACCAACTGTGTTCGGCCCCATTGTCGGAACCATTGCTGGTTCAACCCCAGCCATTTCAGGCTCGACATAACCAATAGATTATTCCAATGATCGCCAATGTGGAAAGGTCAAATACCATACCATACTCGAAGGCTTTCCATTAGATGTGGACGCCATATGGGCCAAACGCTATTTTTTTGAGGGTGGTGCTATTGTTGCAAAATCCGAGCAGAACTTCTGCCAGTAAAGTGCAGAGTTCATGGGTCACAACGCTCGGCACCTGCCTTTCATGAATCACAAGAAGGACCATTTAGAAACAAGAAGCTGGCCATTTGGTGTTTCCCCCATACGTCTGTTGCCTATGCCCACTAATTCGTGGTGTCTACATCGTGCCAGATCTCACCATCTATGCATTGCATTTGCTGGTTTTGAATTAATGCAACGACAAAGTCTAATTCCAGTGGTCCAATTAGTTCGGAAGGCCGTTTTCCAATACAAGCTATGTGACTCCAGAAGTCAATTCCCTCGACGTAATCGTCAGTTGCCCTGATGCTGTTGACTCGGCTGCAGCGCGCGAGAAAAGCCTCATTCAATGAGCGATTAAAAATTACGCTCGCAACGCATTTCATTCGCCAGTTTGGAGTCGTAACCAATTAATTGAGGTTCCCGAATGACAGCCGTCTCTGACTCATGGCAAATCCACAAGTTGTGTGCGGGTGCCACTTGGCGGGGCAAGAACCACCTGATGTGAAGTACTGCAGTAAAACCCAACGAAATGAGCTGAAATCATGAAAATTGAAGCTTTTCGAGATATTGACAACTCAGAATAGTACATCTCAGCACTCTTTCTTGTTTTCTTACTTTGCTTGGTCATTTTTTGTCTTCAACTCCACTCCTGATGTCTTTTCCCAACGGCTGTTCATGGTCCGCTAAGCTCCCATTAAGGTTTCACTGCATGTACCATCGAACGATTCCACCTTTGTTACTGCATATCCCCAATATCGAATGCTTTAATGGCTCCAGAGTCAACGAATTGCGCGTAAACCCCTGCAGTCGTGACATGAAATATGTACGTACTCCACGCCCGACAACGGATGCGAACGGGTGGAACAAAATAAGTGGTCTGAGACAAAAATGCGATGCTCTTATTCGCCAACCGGATGCAACGGTGCAAAGATGACTCTGTGTGATGCTAGCTGGGCTATTTATGCGCCGTATCCATGAAACACATAAAGGCCTCCATCCGTAGAGACTTGTGAAGTAAAAACTAATTCATCCACAATGTCTACTGCTCCACAAGTGTACACCATCAAGAACCTCACCGAGAATCAGAAAGCCCTCATCAAGGCTTCAGTTCCTATTTTGGAGCTGAGCGGCCTCGACCTTACAAAAACTTTCTACAATTATATGCTCACTAACTTCCCTGAGGTGAAACCTTTTTTCAATGCCGCAAACCAAGCCACTCTGAAGCAGGCAAGAGTGTTGGCTTTTGCATTGCTCAACTACGCCAAGAACATAGACGACTTGACCCCTTTGACTGACTTTGTCAATCAGATTGTCGTCAAGCACGTTGGCTTGCAGATCAAGGCCGAGCACTACCCAATAGTGGGCACCTCGCTCATCACTACCTTAGGTAAGCTATTGGGCGAGGAGATTGCTACCGCAGAGTTTGTTGATGCTTGGTCTACTGCCTACGGAAACTTGGCTCAGATCTTGATCAACGCCGAATTTGCTCAATATCAGAAGCAAGACTGGCAAGGTTTCAGAGAATTCAAGGTCACCAAGTTGGAGAACGAGTGCGCCGACGTCAAGTCCGTGTACTTCACTCCAGCAGATGGAGGAAAAATAGCCACTCCTATCCACGGCCAGTACTTGGGTTTCAGATTTCTTCCTCCAGGTGCTAAATTCGAGACCTCGCGCGAATACTCCATCTCTCAGGTTCCTAAGAATAACGAGTACAGAATCTCCGTGAGAAAGGTGAATAAAGGTGTTGTTTCCACTTATGTCCATGACCTGTTAAAGGTTGGCGACATACTTAGAGTGTGTCCACCTACGGGCCGTTTCTTGTACCAGGAGAACAATAAAGATGTTGTTGCTTTTGCTGGAGGTATTGGTATCACACCAATCATTTCTATCATTTCTAAAGCTTTGGAGCACGGCAAGAAGGTCACCTTGTTGTACTCCAACAGAAGTGTTGAGTCGAGTGCTTTCAGTGAATACTTTGCCCAATTGCAGAAGGAGAACCCCAACTTCACTTTGAAGGAGTACCTCTCCACCACCAAGAAGTTAGGTGCGAGCGACTTTGAAGGTCTTGACTTGGATACCAAAGAGGTTTACATGCTTGGTCCAATTGAGTACATGAAGTTTGTTCGTGGGGAGCTTGAGAAGAACGGAGTTGCGAAGATCAATTCCGAGTACTTCGGACCTACGGACGTTTAAGATGTATATAGGAAATGGTTAAATTTAGCAATGTGCAATGATAATATGGTGAGAAGTAAGTAGAAGTTTGTCCATCGAATTCTCCGTACAATATGTCCCAGTTTGGTTCGTTCCTAGTCCAATTTTCCGTCTTTGGCCGTCGGCTTCTTGCATATGAATCGACGGGGAATTCTCCAACTCCTCTTCGGCGGAAACACAGCTATGATAAGGTAGTATAGTAATCAAATCAATATGGGCGTCGATAGGTCCAATGAATGCTCGTCTGGCGACCACTTGGATGAATCAGAGATTGGTAGGGTCCGCGAAGATCTAAACAACTCCGACCAGGACGAATTCGTCAGAAAATATGGAGCCATCGATGTCCAATATATTAAGAAACCCAAGGATGCTGTATGGTTCATCCGACCCCATGCGCTAAACTATTTCAAAGACGGCGTCTTGTTCCGTACCAAAGGCGAGAGAACATCAGGAAAGACTGAGATGTTTCTCGACTTGATCTATGTCGGTATCATTGCAAACCTCGCCGGCGATGCCACAGAGGATGCCTCGTGGGGAAGTCTTTTGAGGTACATTTTAATATTCATTCCCTACTGGACCGTTTGGGCCGACATCAAGGACTTCACCAACTACTACTATAACGAGGACTTGTCGCAGAGAATATACATCTTATGGATCTTGTGTGTCCTCACGTTGTCTGTGAACAGTCAATCGGACCTCTTGTTGTCAATCCGAGGAGCTGCCTACACCATTGTGCCCTATATGTTATGTCGGTTGTCATTGGCGGTTTCGCTCTTGGTGTACTCGTTCTACATTCCAGAGCACCGGGCCCAGCAGAGACTATACTTTTGCACATTGTTGGTGACCACCAGCGTGTGGATTCCTGTAATTTTTGTTTCAACTCGCGCCAAGGTGGCCATTTCTGTCGTGGCTATCACCTTGGAGCAGGTGAGCTTCTGCATCGTGTTTCATCCTCGAACAAAGAAGCTATTGAAATTGACCACTTCCACTGCGTTGAATATCGAACATGAGGTCGAGCGGCTTGCGGCGTTTGTGACCATTGCCATTGGGGAATTCTTGTACAAGGTAACCTCGACGCTGAATCTCGGGGTAGGCTTTTCTACTGCGTTTGGAAGAGCGTGCTTTTTATTGATTATTGCCTACACAATATTCTGGCTCTATTACAATGGCGGAACCACCGAGAAGGCCGTGCACCCGTTGCGCCACAGTGCTTTCCGAGCCATTTTGTGGATTTATCTGCATGTCCCTATCATTGGCGGAGTGGTGTTAGCAGCCGACGCCAGCGGTGAGCTTTTGAACAGAAAACTGTTTTACACGGCTGAATACATTGGTACAGCCATGACTGTGACCACTGGGGCTGCGAAAGAACTGGCCAGCATAAGTTCATTGCTTTATTTCTTCACTGGTGGTATCTTTGTGGCATTGGAGGGAATTGCAATCATTGGGCTCTTGGACGATTGCCATGATGAAGCGGATAGTTTCTTTGTTCCGAAATTCTGGCGGATCATCTGGCGTGTGCCAGCGGGAGGCCTTATTGTGAGCCTTTCGGCGTTCAAGCTAAATCTTACTCTCTTGTTTGGCCTTGTGGCGCTTATTTTGCTGGTGTTGTGGGTCTACGAATGTATAGTGTCGGTTCCGAGAAAAAAGTATAGATCTTAAATGGACTTTGGAGAAAGGGGAGATCGTCAATTGGAAGATAGTTCGAGCCATGAAAGAACATGGCCAGAATGAGATTTTGGAATACTAATACATTTTACATACAGTTGTCTCCATGCTTTGGTATCCCAAATTCGACGGGAATGGTGCCAACTACCACACTTTTAGTTCCAGTGTTTTAGCAAATTGCAGTTGTCTTCAAATTGTTCCAGTGATTTACTCATTCAAATGGGCCAATCGGTGAGGACACCGAGAGAGACAGGCTATACGGTTGGATAGATGAATAAGACAAACAGGAGGAGAAGAGTATTAAGAGATCAAGAAAGGGAAAAGATAGGAGAATCAAGATTATTTTTCAATTGAAGACAGAAAAGCCAGAAGGAAATTGAACGACATTTGACGGAATCATGCAGAACCGTGATTGGAATCAGTGCAGGGGAATTTGACCAGAATCTGTATTCCCTCGCAAATTGGAAGAGACCTTTTCTAATGGAGAGTTCTAGAGTATTATCCCAGATTCTCATAGGGGTCCAATACTGTTCAAGGAAATGTGCCGAGTGTAGTTGATCACTTTTTCTTTTGAATAGGTATAACCTCTCTTAGCGCATTTGTCAGCTCAGTTTAGTTGAAGTGTCTATATGCAAGACAGTAACCAAGCACGAAAACGGCGAGAACTTCCCGATTCGGAAAGTACCCAGTATATAAGGCGCTATCCAACCCCAGTCAACCTCGACCTACACCATATCTTCTCGCCTATTGACTATGCCAGCACAGAAACTCACCTGGGACGCCCTCGAGGCCAAGGAAAATAGCATCTTGTCTCCAGCCTACATAAGCAACGGCCACGTTTTCACCGCCGGTCAGGTGGGAGCCGACTTCTCCACCGGGGAATTCGTCGACTCGCTCGAGGACCAAACAGAACTCGCCATTGCAAACCTCAAGAAGGTTTTGAAGGCTTCCGGTTCTTCGTTGGACAAAGTCATCAAGGTTTTGTTGTTTGTGAGCGAACCACTGTATGCTGCTGTGGTGAACAAGATCTACGCAAAGCACTTTCCTCAGAGCCCTGCTAGAAGTTGCGTGGTGGTGCTGTTCCCAAATCCAGCCGTCAAGGTTGAGCTCGAGGCCATTGCAACTACCGATTAAGCAGGTGGTACTTATGTATTCTTCTTAGATGATTTAGAAATATAGAGGACTCTTTAAGAGTGTAGATCGTCAATATATGCGGCATTTGCCCAATCCAATGATTGAGGCACTGTGGCTAACGGAATCTATGTCGGATGCATCTGCTAAAACTGTCCTGCAAGTCAACGCTTGCCGGATAATGAAAGCCGTTATCGCCCTGCAGAACGTTATCGCTCACAGTTTACCGGCTTTTAAAATCCGGACTAACAAATAAAACTCAGAATTCAGTCAACTCCAAAACTCTTCACCGGATTATTCCTCTAACACATTCCGTACTACCATGACCTCAGAATTTAAAAGACACCCTTTGACCTTTGGCCCCTCCCCGATCTCCCACTTCAAGAACCTCTCCAAGACGCTTGGAGGTGATGTGGAGATCTATGCCAAGAGAGAAGATTGCAATTCTGGATTGGCATTTGGCGGTAACAAGTTGAGAAAGTTGGAGTATATTGTTCCCGAGATTTTGGATGGTGGCTACGACACTTTGGTGTCCATTGGAGGTATTCAGTCTAACCAAACCAGAATGGTGGCTGCTACCGCTGCTCACTTGGGACTCGACTGCGTTTTGGTCCAGGAAAACTGGGTACCAATCCCCGAAACCGAGGTCAGCAACTACGATAAGGTCGGAAACATCGAATTGTCGCGGATCATGGGCGCTGACGTCAAGTTGGTTCCAGATGGATTCGACATTGGAATCAGAAAGTCATATGTTGATACCTTGCAAGAGCTCAAGGACAAGGGCAAGAAACCTTATGCCATTCCTGCCGGGTGCTCAGAACATCCTTATGGAGGATTGGGCTTTGTGAATTTCGCTGATGAGGTTGTTGCTCAGGAAAAAGAATTGGGATTCAAGTTTGATAAGATCGTGGTGTGTTGTGTGACTGGTTCTTCCTATGCTGGCATTCTTGTTGGATTTGCTCAACACGGACGGGAAAAGGATGTGATTGCGATTGATGCCTCGTTCACTCCAGAGAAGACCAAGGCCCAGGCGTTGAAGATTGCTCAGAACACTGCCAAGTTGATCAAGTTGGACAAGGCATTGACCGAGGAAGACATCATCTTGGATGAGAGATTTGCACACCCATGTTACGGTATTCCCAACGAAGGAACTTTGGAGGCAATCAAGTTGACGGGACAGACAGAGGGTGTCCTTACTGACCCAGTTTACGAGGGTAAGTCCATGCAAGGATTGATTCAGTTGGTCAGAGAGGGTGCATTTGAGAAGGGTTCCAAGGTATTGTATGTTCATTTGGGAGGAGCTCCGGCGTTGTCTGCCTACCTGAGCTACTTTCAGTAGATAGAACGGAAAGAGGTGGAGGGAAGTGGATGATATGCTAATAAAAGTGAATCGAAGGGATATGCGAGAGAACGAGAGCAGAGCATACGAAAGAATTAGAAAATAATAGACGGAATGTTGATGTTTTGGGGTGAATGTGGGGCAGATGAAGAGAACCAGGGAGACAGACAATTCAAATTGGCGATTGGAAGAGCACAGTATCAGCCAGCATAGTAAAAGAAAACATAGTGAAATCTTGAAAGATAGAATTATAGAAAGCTAATGAGTTGAGGATGGAGCTACTTTTGACAATGCTTCTTGTTGGTGGTGTGGATAAAAGAGTTGATTTGCCTGAAGTATAGAAAGAAGATTCCCAATATTGTGAAACCAAGGAATAAATACCGAAATGTTGAGCAAGGTGAGAGAAGTAGTAGCCAAGGAGGTGGTACACGACATATTTAAAGCAATATTATTAATACCTCCAGCAGATGCAACCTTAGATCCTACATTAAAGTAAATTATTGAATGCATGAAGAGTTCAATGAGGTGGCTACCACTAAATATCGAGTTATGTGTACTCTACGTTTGCAATCTGATGAAATTCAGTAGTACCAGTCAGAAGACGAGGACATAGCCTCCGGTATTAGTTATGCGTATGTCCATTGGGTTGACGAGCTGGCTGATCTTGGTGACTAATGTCCTGATTAGGATTCTCCAGATCGGGAAGCATTTCACGTTTAGGTTTACTACTAAGTATCCAGGTATTCTGCCATTGTTGTGTTGTGTCGATTATTGATAGTAAGAGGTATTATTGAGTTTAGAAGCACGCCAGTACCCACATGGAGTAGAAGAGAGAATTCGCAGCCGCAGCTTGTGATTGGTATGCGGAGTGATTGACAAGTGAGAGTAATGCTGAAATCGTCTACGAAACTACTTATAGTAATTGTAGTATTTCTGAAAGAACCTGCACTTGTTGACTAGCCTCGTAGATTTCCCCACAGCGTTGTGTATATTTGTTGAATTTTAGTGGTCACGTGAATTAGTTCAGTGATATACCAACTTTGTTCAGTCATATCTGATGTAGGATTTTATCTGGTAAGGTTTACTGAGTCTATGTCCTATACTAAGAATCCCACGTTCTCCTTATCTTTCTTTATCTTTCTCTCTCTCTCTGTCCTTTTGGATATGGGAATACCATGACTTAAATAGTATTTCCCTCTAATGAGTCGAC